>SRMA01026595.1:321164-332900 GCA_007224835.1 Danionella cerebrum
CCCCTGCAGTGCTTGTGCACCCCCCCTGCTGGGCGTGCCCCCCACTTTGAGAAACACTGATCTACGGCATGGACTCGCAAACTGTCCAGGGTGTACCCCCGCATCTTTCCCGATATGTGCTGGAAACCCCTATGACCCCAAAGGGAATAGGCAGGCAGGAAAATGAGAGAATGACTTAAATTTTTATTTCCTTATTGTGATATTTTCTGTATTTACATTTTTACAATTTTTTATAAAGAAATTTTATAAGAATTTAAATAATATTAAATATTATTATTATTGTTAGCATCATTTTTTTTGTCTTTTTAATTACACCTTTTTTAAGACAAGAATCCGTGCTTCAACTAGAAGCCACAAACCTGCTCTGTGTAACCATGATGGATGTTCTGTCTCCAGAACATACTACATTCAAATGGAGGTGGGGGGAGTTGTAAAACGAGTCACTGGTGTGGTAAATAAATGAATCATTTTGGATTTGAAAAATATTTAAAATAAATTCAAGGAGGATTGTCAATTTGTTTGTAGTACCAAGTTGGCCAACAATACACTTGGGGACAACTTCCTTCAGAAAAGACCTGTCAAAACCTCATAAAATTTAAAAACAGCCACAATGTTCACAAAGATTGCCATTTAAAATTGCAAACTTTAATAGAAACTGTGATTTCAGAAGTTGTATATCAGAATAGACCTCCAATCCATCTCCCAGTGTATAAAAGCTCATTCACACACCTCATCAGATGTCAGATCCACAGTTCACCCTCCATGATTTTGTAGTTCAAAACAATTATTACAACAGTTCATTCAAGTCCAAAAAAGGCTTAGAATTAATGTTAAAAAACGTTCCTTTCTTTGCTCTGAGTTTGAGGAATTTGGAAGAGTGTGTTATCATTCCGCAAGAAGTGTTACCATGGCAGAAGAAATGTTAGGAACCAAATGTTAAAAGTGCTGCTTGTGAGAAACTCAACAGAGGCAAAACTTATAAGAGTAACCAACAGAGCGGCATGCCAATGGGAGTTCACACATTTGAGCAAACAAGGACTCAATGAAAAAGAGTTTCGGATTGCCATATCAGATTGGTTTTTCGCAACAAGTACAACCAATGAAAGCTTGCTCTTTTGATGGCATTAGTACGATGTTAAAGTGCGGCTCTTTTGGTGGTGCTCATCCCACATTTTCATAATGACTTCCTACAGGAAATAACGTGCCACAAAACCTTTCTTTTCGCCACAGTTTTGTCAAATATCTCCCTTTGATCAGCCACCAACAGTAGAAACCGCTAGGATTTTATTCTAAACGTTCTTTGATCTCTTCTCTGTTGTCGTTTTCTTCTTTCATGTTTTCCCCTGTGGAGTGGAGTGCATCTGTTGTACCACAAACACCATCATCAGGCAGAGAGCATCATTAAATCTATATTTCCTCTACCTTGATGAAAAACACCTTGCTGAAAAGCCATCTGAAGCTTCATGGTTCTCTGGTCCCTTGCACCTCCCCGATGTTTGCTGAAGAGAGACAATTCAATCCTATGATCCTTCTCTATATGCTTGAAAATAGTGTAAACACACCTATAAATACCGGTAGGTCATCCTTCCACGATGTGTGCGACATGTGCATTTCAGATTGTAAAGTGAATGCCTTTTGGATTTGTAGGTGGCTACAGGCCTCTATGAAACTTTTCCACTAATCTGCTCCACTAAGAAAGTCATTTTATTGTCCTAAAATGCCAGTAAAGCTCCCAAGAAAACTGTCTATGATGTCTTTTGCTACAGAACAGACAAATAGAATTTTTTCACCTCATTTGCTAAGTAAGTCTATGGTGTAGACTATTGAAATAAAGGGTTTGTTTGTTCTAATCTATCACCACATTTGCCAGGCAGCCTCTGCATCACAAAGTTGTTCAAGCATGGGCATTGCCAGTCCCCCGGCATTGCAATGTTTAATTGCTAGGTGGGAACAAGCAAAACCCGACTGACAAACGCTAACACAAACACGGCTCACAAATACAATGAGTTTCGTTTTATATAATTACCTGATGTGTTGCTCGAACAAGCGGCAGAAGGATGAGAGGAGTGTATCATTAAATTCTTTTTACAGCATCATATATTTTGTGAATAATTACAGCACTCAGAAAGGAAATACTCAATATAATGTGTCATCTGAGGACATTGAGGGCTGTAAAGCATTAATACTGGTCTCTGTGGCGTCCTAATCATCCGGCAGACTCAGGACAGAGCTAAAAAACATCTAGAACAGAGCTGACTGCAGTCAGTATAAGCTTGCTTTAAGACCAGGGTGCTATACTAATCAAGAAAATGGTAACACATATGTACTATATTTGTTTATTGCACATACAAATAACTTTTTTACCTTTATAAATAAATTCTAATTACAATTTCAAAAAGAGAATACAACTTTTTTTCATTTTCAAAAAAGTGCTTTAAATCCATTATGTCGGTCCATCCTGGGTCTGATCCTGTTGTTTTAAGAAGGAGACAAAGCAAAATAAGCATTGGCGTCACTACATCCAGATGGTCTAGTCTTCTTTTTGACATCAAGAACTGGAAAATGACACATTTTGAATATACTTCCTCTGTTTGTAAATATTATGGGATGATCAGGTCCAAACTCCTTTAAATCAAGTTTCGCCTGATACGTGCTTGTCTCAAACTGTGCTAATTTAGGTGATAATAAAGTGAAATACAATTGTCCACTAACTTGTTCTCCATTTAAATATTTTCTTCTGCAAAAATTTGTCTCTGCCGTGTTTGCACAAAAAAAAATAAACAATACATTTGGAGGGCACCTTTAGTGAAGGGAAGCTTATTTTAATATAGGTATATAGCTGCCTCTCAGTAAGTCACTGGTTTGACGCCAGCCGGTGGCCTTCGTGAGAGGAGTTAGCATGTAATCGCTCCGCTTCCTCTGGGTATTCATGTTTCACCCACAAGAAAAAAGAATATGTGTCTGGTTATCTTGAAGCCCCATTCTGCTTTGAAATCTTTGCCTAGAAGAGATCTTGTTGATACAGTATAATTACCCTGTGTCCTGTTGCTCTGCTCTGCCATGACAAGAAACTGTCGATCTCTACCTCACCTTGATGATTCTTCCTTGCCTGTTTTTAAGCCTCCTACACAGCTGTTTCTGCCTCACTTCATGATTGGTTTTCACCTACATGAGACATTAACTCACCTGTTTGGTATAACTGGTGGGTTATATACCTGACTACAGGTGCATGATACAAAATCCTTGAGCAGAAGTGGTTTTAAGGCAAAATATTGTCAAAAAAGTTCTTTTGTTCTTATAAACGCACCAAAATAAACAATCATTATGTACACTTCTGACAGCAAGTAAAAGTACATTTTAATAAAATAATAAAACAAAGCAACGCAGCAGACACACAACATTTATAGGACTTTAACATGTTTAATTAATAGGGACTCAAACTCCCTAAAAATTTTTTGGGGCTTTAACCCACAAGAACTTTAAACCCGAAACTATAAAATATAAACTGAAAACAAGTCATATAACAGCATGTTGATTAAAACCTGAAATGAAGACATAGATGAAAATAGTGAAATGCAAGAGATGAAACAGTTGTTGGGACGTTGAAGCTCAGTCAACAGGTGTCTTTAGCCTGGATTTAAACATGTTTAAAGTGTTGGGAGCCTTGACCTGATCCTAGAGATCTCAGTAACCTTTTTGGTTTGTATTCACTGAGTATGTCTGTTAGGTATGTAGGTAATTGTATTAGAAGTGTGCTGGAGATAGAAACCAGTTGAACCCCGTGACCCTGAAAAAGAAGAAACGGATAAAAAAAATTCTGTTAAATAAACCCGCCCTCCAGCGATTTTCACTCTGTTGCCTAGAGATCATTTTTAATAATATTTCTACATATGGCTAAATGAGCACCAATATGTTTAAACATGCCCCATGACATGAAGAAAACGCGTTAAGTCAGTGTGAAGGAAACTGTGGGGCTCTCAAAAGGACATGAGGACAGAAGAACAGTCTTGGTGTCACATGTCTAGATGCAGCTTCTTTCAACTGGAAAGATGTGAGCTGTGAAGCTTGACTGAAGTGACAGCTCATCTGAAAAAAATAGAAGAATCATTTCTGCATGTCCTTGAGCCACAGGGAAAGAAGATTCCCTTGATGTCTGAGCAGCTTTCGAAGTGTAGCTCTGATTGCCATGTGTCATGTTAGGTGAGAGAACATTATTATGAATATTCTCTAAAAACAATCCCAAGAATTTACCATCCCTTAGAATTTTGTTTAAAAAATTGTACAAATTTTGAGAGATATTTTCACTCATTTTAATAAAAGTTACTGTGCAAAATCATCTTTTTTTTAGAGTTACCTCACTGTTAATACTCAAGATTCTTGATTTTAAATAAAACAGAGATTACTTAAAAATAAAAATATGAAACACTGACAGTGTGGTAACGCTAGGAAAAATATTGCAGTTGCCTGCTCTTTGAGTCCACACACAAAACATTGTCATAAAAATATAAATATTTCAATATATATCTCATCTAAATAATACCAGTATGCTCTCAACTCTATGCTGTTTATTTGCATGCGGCGATGCGAAAGCGCAAGATCCCGCGTAAATGCAATTACGTACAATTACGTATTCCACTCAGACGGAAAGCTCATTGGGGAGGTCGCTGTATCGTGTCATGTGGTGTGTCTTGAGCCACCACATTGGTGAGGTCAGGTCTGTAAGCTTTTTTGATAACTCAAGATAGCAAATGTACATTTACGTCAGTATTGCTTTAAAATAGATTCAGGAGTAGTGTAACCGCAGCTTCACCCAGGATCGCTTAGGGATCGTCTGCAAAGTGCCAATCCCTAAAATACGTTTTGAGCAGAAAATGGTTAATAATTTCAACAAAACCTCATCCTTCCCTGATTAAAGCTCAATAGTTTATACATAAAACACTTTTTGTTTGTAATTCGTGAAATATCTTGAGAAGGTTAACTTTTATACGTAGTGCCGTAATGTTTTCTGCCATCTGTTCCACCTTCCCAGACACATCGCTTCACTCAAGGTAAGGTTTCACATTTGTGTACGTATTACGTATTTTGCTTGTGTTTTATTCTGTTTTATTATCATTGATTACATAAACATTGTGTAGATTTAAGGATTGAAGAAACATTACTTGATTTTTTTCTGGTTTTCCATTTTTTTATCAACTTATAACTGTTGTTTCTGAGAGCCGTTGCTCGGATTAGGCGTTTGTATGCTTCGCGATACAAAATGTTCGAGATACAAACACCAACCTGGAAAGGATTCACTTAAAATCTCAAGGTACTACAAAATTCAGGCCACATATCACCGTTCAGAACGACTGGACATTCCTAGCCCAAGACATTTTTCTCCCTTATGAAACTGTTGGAACAACTCCCTTTTGGTGTTGCATGAACTCCTCGTTGACAAATTAAGCACTGGATCCAAACTGACCGAGATTTCAATAGTGTGGATGATGTGAGATATGAAATTGGTCCTTTTTGCTATATTTTTGTAGTTAGTCCCAACTTAATTTGCTTTAATTTGACTTCATTCAGATAAAAATAAAATAAAATCAAGTCAAATTAAAATGTGACTATAAAAATGACTATAAAATGTGACTATAAAATTCCTGTGACTATTATATTGGAACTATAGTGTAGGTGTAGTAGCAATCCTAATTAAATATCACTTTAGCTTGCTAACAGATATCTCATTGAAATTAACGTTAAAACTATATATTCCAGCAAACTGAGGTCTTATAAGCAATTTAAATTCTGCAATGTTAAATTTAGCTTGACAGATCTTTCAGCACTATGGTTAAATCAGTGCATAATGTTTCCAAACAGAATCAGAAAACACATGTTTGCAGCACAAAGCTTCTGTCAGTAATTCTCCTTAACGTAGGGTTATTTGAGAAGATCCACCACAAGAGAGACAGCACAGGAAGCGAGCACAGATGTGCTCATCAAACATATCTCCTGCGTTCTATTATTTCCTTTCTACCTTTGATCATTCCTCCTCTAAATACGAACGGATGTTTTCACACAAGGTTACAGTGAACGAAATAGACATGCTGTCTCACATGCTATAGCACTGCCACAGAATAGCATACATCAAAAGACAACATAGCTGCAGTAGGATCATCATCTTGGAATACTTAATGTAAGAATTAATTTGTCCTCTCTGTCTATATTCTGTAAGGAATAACCTTACAGAATAATACATACTTCATCAAATAAGGGTTGATATAACATGTAAAAATGTAGTATTTAAAAGTTGAAAATGGAAGGTGACACCCCTTGGTAAATCCAGTGCATTTTGTTGCCACTGATGGTTAAGTGTGTCAAATCCAGAGGAGCCGTTGAGGTGTAAGTGCAGGGGAGTGGTGATTGAGAACCGGACATTATTGATTGAGGCATGTTTTAATAAGAGAAACATCTTTTTTCACATACACTGTTACATTTAATGAAATTGGACCACTCTGACCGCAAGCATTGACAGGTCATTGTTCAGAGGTAGTGTTTTGGAAACAGGAAATGTGTACAATGGGAAAAAATTAGTTAAAAAATACCACTGCCATACTGTTCTCCAAAGGGCAATGCAAAATCAGGGGGCAAAACATTAGCAGCAAGCACTTATCAGACGTTGCAAGACAGGGGAGGGAGGTGTGGATAATTTGGCTTGTAAACAACAGCCATCTTTCCTGCAGCATTTCTCTCAGGCTCTGGTCTGGCCCGTTTGATTCACACTGGTGGGTACAAGCATGCCGAGGCTTAGTGTCCTTGAGGAGGCATGCAAAGCTTCTCTTTATCTTGTTCTCTCTGGGGGGTTCTCTCTGTTTTGTCTCCAAAAATGGCTTTGTCCGAGGTGATCTTGAAGAGATGTGGGAAAGCCAAATGAGAAAGAAAGTTCTTGCGAGGTTTTGGTCAACACCTGTTAATTCCACAGATATCTAATGTATCACCGGTTTTATTCAACATCTGTTGCAAAGCCGTCAGTCTCTCTCCTATGAAATCGAACAAAAGAAAAAAATGTAGCCTGAAAACAAAATAATCAAGTAATTATTGATTTTAAATTCACATGATTCTTTGTTGGTTTCATTTTCTTCTTCTCAGAGTTTTGATTACGCTCTCAGCATCTTTGCTTTGGTATTCTCATTTTTTCATTTGCGATTCTGAAAGTTACGCTTGTCATTCTGGCACAAACTTTCCATAGAGGATAACAGTGGTTCACCCTCATTGGCTAGTATTGGTTTTGATTGGTAATTCATCGCACCGGATCTCCAAGCCATTCCTGGTTCTTTATTCGGAACATTTATATATATATATATTTACACCTATTTATGCTCGTTTCTCCATGCTTGAAATCAGTCAGTAATGCATTTTGAGGAGAGTAAAAAGAAGGTATTTTTATCACAGTTCTACATAATCATCTTAGTCCTTTTGCATGAATTCAGGATTAATTGGAGATTAAGTTGCAAGTGTAGTTATGTAACAGGCATTATTTCCTGTAGCGTTCATTTTTCTCAAGCGGTGAGTACATCATGAATCAGTTCACTTCCTGTAATCCCCTTGTGTCCATGAAGTGGCTCCAGAAATGACCAGAGAGAGAGAGAGAGAGAGAGAGGGATAAAGAAAGAGAGAGCTGATGATGCTGAGCGAGGCTGACGTGACAAGAGCAATTTATCAAACTATTACTCCCATAATGTACTCCTAACTGGAAGCGGCGTGTGCATACATATCGTCATAAATGTCTAGAGAGCATTGGGCCATCATCACTGCAGGAGCAGGACAAACTCCTCGCATCACTGATGAAGACCAGACATGTAGATTTATGAGGTGACTGATGCTCTCTCAGGAATTGTCTCGGTGACTTTAGCTTGCTTGAATATTTGTCTCTCAATGTTGCCATGTCTTTGTTTGCATGTGAAATGATAAAATCCAGAGTGAGGACGAGCGATCCATTTGATGTGCATATGTATCTGTATTGGAGAGATAAGATGAGTGTTATTTGGTCACACCAAAGCTTTGGTTATTTTTGCACCACCACAACATAGCCATCATCGCCAACGTGTTTCCAATCTCTCCCGGATATTCCCATCATCTCCAGCATTTTCCTTAATTTTCTCATTCACTTCCCCAGTGGCGGCTGGTCAATATAGGGCGGTAGGGTGTCACCCCACCACTTACTTCTCCTTGACATAAACATGAAGAAGACTCACTTAGAAAATACATGAAATATAATTATGAGATACATATGTCATAATTATGGCTTATGTATCTCATAATTAAGAGATACATTTGTATTTTTTTTTACTTATTCGCATTCACCAAGATACTCCGCCACCCCCACTGCAGCTCATTCCACACTTATACCACAGATGCTTACCCTGTTCTCCCGTAAACCCAAACTTTTTAATAATTTTGGCTTAATAGCAGCCTCTTTCGATAAACCAAGGGCAGCCATTTGGAAGATTTTGTGCGTGGTCAGTTTTGTACGGAGGTTACTTTGAATGGGAGTTACTTCCCTGCCGCTCATGGCTTGTTATTCAACATCTGTTGCAAAGCCGTCAGTCTCTCTCCTATGAAATCGAACAAAAGAAAAAAATGTAGCCTGAAAACAAAATAATCAAGTAATTATTGATTTTAAATTCACATGATTCTTTGTTGGTTTCATTTTCTTCTTCTCAGAGTTTTGATTACGCTCTCAGCATCTTTGCTTTGGTATTCTCATTTTTTCATTTGCGATTCTGAAAGTTACGCTTGTCATTCTGGCACAAACTTTCCATAGAGGATAACAGTGGTTCACCCTCATTGGCTAGTATTGGTTTTGATTGGTAATTCATCGCACCGGATCTCCAAGCCATTCCTGGTTCTTTATTCGGAACATTTATATATATATATATTTACACCTATTTATGCTCGTTTCTCCATGCTTGAAATCAGTCAGTAATGCATTTTGAGGAGAGTAAAAAGAAGGTATTTTTATCACAGTTCTACATAATCATCTTAGTCCTTTTGCATGAATTCAGGATTAATTGGAGATTAAGTTGCAAGTGTAGTTATGTAACAGGCATTATTTCCTGTAGCGTTCATTTTTCTCAAGCGGTGAGTACATCATGAATCAGTTCACTTCCTGTAATCCCCTTGTGTCCATGAAGTGGCTCCAGAAATGACCAGAGAGAGAGAGAGAGAGAGAGAGGGATAAAGAAAGAGAGAGCTGATGATGCTGAGCGAGGCTGACGTGACAAGAGCAATTTATCAAACTATTACTGGGTAAAACATATAGAATGGGTAAAACATATAGAAAATAAAAAAATGATGATGGTTTTTAATTGAAATTTGGAAAAAAAAACTTGTATTAGTGCGGTTTCATTGTGCTTGAAGCTGCTTGTGCCTTGTACCAAGTACTGTGTAAAACAAGGAATGCTACAGAGGACTCTTCAACCAAAATCTACTGAGGATTTACAGTTTATTTTGCCGAACTCACAGTTTTCAATTCGAATGTTTCCATAGCAATGGAAGTCTTGTACATAAAGGGAAGTTTTGAGAGGACAGGGATTACCGATGAGATAAAGAGAAAGAGACATCAACACGTCGACCTGAATTTTATAAAAGGCTTTTGGATTGTGATTGGATTTACATTGTAATTCCACAGAAATAACCTCGATTTATATATAGGTTTTAATATAGGTTTTGTTATAAAAAAAAGACTAAATTGGGAAATACCAAAGTTCACATTTTGAAATAAAAATATTTTAGGGTTAGGATTACGTTAGATGATTTTCATTCATTCATTCATTTTCCATTCCCGCTTATTCCCTTTAGGGGTCACGGGGGTCTGCCGGTGCCTATCTCCGGCACACATTGGGCGAGAGGCGGGGGTACACCCTGGACAGTTCGCCAGTCCATCGCAGGGCAACATTCACACACACACATGCACACCTAAGGGGTATTTTAGATTAGTCAATTAACCTAACCGCATGTTTTTGGGATTGTGGGGGAAACCGGAGTACCCGGAGGAAACCCACGCAAGCACAGGGAGAACATGCAAACTCCTTCCAGGAAGGTCACCGGCGAGCCTTGAACCGACAACCTTCTACCTGGAAGGCCACAGTGCTACCCACTGCGCCACTGTGCTGCCCATAGATGATTTTTTAAGTCACAATTTTGACTTTTTAACTGAGGCTTTCATAGTAAACTCTTATTTTAAAACCAACACAAAAACATTGGTTAAATGGAAAGTTAGCAGTAATGTTACTCTGAATTTGACATAAGCATTAACCTGTCGACCAAAGTGTATGCAAGTAAGCCAGAAACACGTGCAAAACCAGCTGAGAGCAGAGGATTATGGGTAATGTATGATCAAAAGTGTGGTCAAAAGAGATGTGCTTCAGTTGTATGTTAGAATTCATGATCCCTGAAGAAACAGTTGACTAATTTTGGCTATAATTTGAATTATATGTTAATTAAAAAGATGCTGCTTTTCAAAACAAATGCATCTACACAAAATTTTATGTGTGTTTTTTTTAATTTACCGAAGTTTATAAAGTTTTGAGAACACATTGTCGGTTAGTATGAACATTACCGGTGTGAAACTGTTAGCAAGCATCATGTAGATGTGAATAGACAGGTATGACAGATCTAAAACATGTCATCTTTAATCTTCTTTATTCTCCTCATGTTTTTGTCAGAAGCAGACTGTGAAGGGCTGCTTGCATTGGGTGTCAGCCATTTTCACTGTCATAATGTGTTCAAGCTCTCTGCTGGCTATCAGGACACAAGCCAGGCTGTTTGTCATATCTTTTTTGTAAAATATCAGCCGGTTGCACACTTCTCTTTTCTGGACGAACGGGTCGTGCTGTCCCCTTGAGCTCTAGTGAGGGCATTAATGGAACTCCACGGAGAGCCAGATTAAAGTGCTGCCTTCCTCTATCGCCTCAACACAAATGATTTATCACTGACAACACTAACCCCCAACTTCTACTGAACTAATAGCCTTTGCAGAATAAACCATGTCTCAAAGTAGATAAAAACGCTTGTGGTGTCAGATAGCACTTTGCTATCTGCCAGATTCTGCGCATGACAAATAGATCACTGCCCTAGCAACTAAAATAAATGCTACAAACGGCTTTTTCTGATAAGCTGCAGTTACCAGCAAAAGTCTTTATTAAAAATGATAATGTGTTAACATCTGTTAGTTAATAGTATTAATATCACTCCACCAATCATGTCAACTCCTCATACAACCACACCTACTGTATCCTTTCAAAGGAAAGTGAGCCAACAGAAGATGGGGGAGGGGTGATGGTCACAAAGACAGTAGTTGAAAATTAAATGTTATTAAATAGTTTACGGAGTAATGACTTTAAAACTTACAAATGTACCGCATTTTCAAACATCTTTTATTTTGGAGGTGTTTACAAGATTGTATTGTCAACCTCATTTATAAAAAATTTTAGATCAGAATTAGCAATGGTGTGTCTTGCACCATTGCCTAGTGGTTGGCACACAGAACACATATGCGTGTGGTTGCACAGGGCAACACGAGTCCCGCCCTCACTATCTCCACCATCCCATGCCAATACAGACTTTTATAATAAAAAGTATTAAATGTGAGGTAGATGTATCTGCGGACAACATCAAAGTGATGTGGATTGGATTATTTCTTTAATGTTTTACGACATCACTGACAGATCCCTAGCAACCAAACTGTTTGCTCTAGCA
>SRMA01026595.1:332910-409929 GCA_007224835.1 Danionella cerebrum
AAGGAAAGAAAGGAAGGAAGGACAGAAGGGAGGGAGGAAGGAAATAAGGAAGGAAGGAAGGAAGGAAGGAAGGAAGGAAGGAAGGAAGGAAGGAAGGAAGGAAGGAAGGAAGGAAGGAAGGAAGGAAGGAAGGAAGGAAGGAAGGAAGGAAGAAAGGAAGAAAGAAAGAAAGAAAGAAAGAAAGAAAGAAAGAAAGAAAGAAAGAAAGAAAGAAAGAAAAAGAAAGAAAGAAAGAAAGAAAGAAAGAAAGAAAGAAAGAAAGAAAGAAAGAAAGAAAGAAAAAGCTTTCAGCAGTGACAAACCATTACTGAGCCATTTTCACAGGAAAGACTTGTTAGGTTTAATGGGACATTGCTGAAATGGTTTTGCTCTCCTCTCTCCCTCTTTCAATCATTATTTTCATTTGTCTGAGCCCATGTGCATGTATATTTTCATCCCTTGTCAATATGTTTAGAATAATTGGTTGAACATAAAGCCTTTAGTGTGCATGTCATTGGTCCAGCTTGTTACTGAGTCCATCCATCCATTCATCCAGTAACAGCCACTGTTCAAAGCTGATAGAAATGACAGCTATTTAATTACTGAGTCCTGTGGCAAGTCCTGTGGTCTTTTCCTTCTAAATCAATAGTTTATCAAAAATAAAAACATTGCTATAAAAAGGAAAATCAACTATTTTATTTCTTGGAAGACAACAACCCTTTGTCTTCTTTTAAGTGTTTTGGTACGTGTTCAAACATAAGACATTAGTTCACAGGCATTCGCTAGAAATAAAAAATAATTTAGTAAGCTGAAAATAAGCATGGTTCAAAGCTAGACTTGATATTCAGAACCTCAGATCTGCAATAACCTTCACAGATGCATTAAGGAAATGACTCAGACATGGATGACTAAAACACCTGACTCAAGAGGTTAAATGGTGTCTGATGAGATCTCCGTGACCCACTTGCACGGTTTCCCAGAGTAAGAATGAATTCACAACTGACATTCTCCACCTTGAATGCTTCATATCTTCCTACTAAAATCCTGGCTTTGTTTTGAAATCACAATAATGGAGTTGCATCAAAAATCTTTTGTGCTGTTTTAGCTCTTTTGAGAACATACTCCTCTAAACGTCTAAATCACTAAATCAAAGTACAGCTCACATATGTATCTTTTACATTTTGTAGATTTTAGATCAGCACGGGTTTATTTTCATGTTTATGTTTAAATAAAGTTTTGATAATCTCTGTTTCCAGAGGACATGTACATTGTTGTTTTTTGCGTTTGATTTATTGAACTCATTTACCAATAGTGCTGTGAGGTATATGTGAGATATTACATTTTTGTATGTGAAAAAAAGAAGGAAATATTAGTGAGTCTATGAATGCAGTGCCATGAGGACAGCTGATGACTTCACCAGAGGATCACCGAGGAGAAGGTGAGTCAGCCGGAGATTATATGATGTGTGGAGATGGAGAAAACCCAGTTGAGAGACAGCTAGAGGTTCACAATATCAGTTATTAATATTGGTCGATATCAATAATTATTGATATTTTTATGACCCATTTACAATAAGGAGAAACATAGATTAAAAAATGTATTATAAACTTAACCTTCCTCTGATCACCCTCGCTCACACCAGCATTTATTTTGTCCTTATGAAGAGGAATCCCGAACACCAGCACAACGATATGGCGCAACCAATCTTGATACTGTAACACGATTGGCTGTTTGCATCTCAATCCCTTCGTTGCTAGGTTACCAGAGAGTGGGTGCCTTTGTTAGTGGAACTAAAATTGCTTCAAACCTCTGTTTTATCTCCAGACGAAGAGTAAAAAATATCAAACATTTTATCAAAAACATTTTTTATTGATATCGATCACGTGTCTATCGAAATACATATCAATATCGTTTTATCGCCCAGCCGTAGACATAGCAACTAAGCACAGAAGATCCAAGAAGGCATGTAGCAATCATGGACAGGGGAACTGGTCCATAGAAAAAATAAATAAATAATTACATAAATTCACGGCTTCTACCCAGAGGAGGAAACACCACATCATATGTTTTCTCTCCTGGAGATAACAAAACAATCCAGCTCAAACAAAGCACCTACCCTCCCATGTAGTGGCTTTTAAGCAGGACAGGGTTACAAATAAAAAGTGAGTGGCTGGTGGCTGGCTGTTTTGGCCATTATATTATCCGTTATTCCATGTCACATTGGCTTGGTCCGTATAGAATGTCCAAACAACCAGGAAGCCAAAGAAGGAGAGCAGCACCAGAAGGACAGCTGACACACCATGAATTCACCAGAGGATCACTGGAGAGGAGGTGAGTTAACGTGTGGAGATTGAGAAAACCCAGTAGAGACGCAGTAGCTAAGCACAGGAGATTCAATAAGGCAGGTAGCAATCATGGAGAGACAGGGGGTGTGAACAATCAGCCTGACAACTGTGGTGGAGCTGTGGTGAGTCTTTTGATTGCTGGAGAGGAATGAGAAGTGTGCTCTGATTTGCTAGTGGGTTCACTGGGGTGCTTCTCCACAGGAGAGTTCATTGAAGCGAGTGGCTGTGTACTGGACACACAGAATCCCTGACATTCCAAACCTTGAGGGGCAGTCATGTGCCAGCTGGAAAGTGATACTATAAAGCAAGTGCACTTGTTACAAGTGAATGAGATGCACTAGTATATTGGAAATTTACATTTTCTACATTAACATGTTTGGAAGCAGCTATAAAGCAAATACATGGTACAGGACATTATTTCATTACTATGTATTGGTTGTTGTTATCAGGGAAAAAAAAGTCACCTCAAAAAAGAAAATGTTTTGTAACTTATTTTCAAATTTCTTATGTACAATATTTGGACTTCAAAAAAGAAATGCTGTTTGATATGGATTAAGGTCTCTTGGGTACAAATAAATCAAGAAAACAGTAACCCTTTTGAAAGATTTTGTATATCAGCAGATTTTTGATCAACCTGTATCAAAGCATCCAATTTGCCGCTGTTTACTGCAACGGCCTAGAACCACCTGGTATCGCACAAGAGCTGAATACACTCTCAAACTGAATGAGTTGGTTTGAGAAGAATTCAAATTTAAGTGTCTGATCGATGGCTGTGATTGTGTGTGTTTGATGAGGATGGTCCTGGGTGGCCGCTGAGGCCGGGAGCTGAATGCAAAAACCTTTTCGCCTCTGAGATGAATTAATGGATGGATTTCCTGTCACCTCAGCAACGGTATTATAGAGGCTGATAATACTTTTAAATACAGTATTTTACATCTCCATTGATCTTTTTTCCTAAGGGCAAACTTGGAACAGTGCTGCAAAAAGTTTCACTTGAACTTTTAAGACTGTTTAAGAGTTTTCAATAGTCTGCATTGCAGTAACTAAATAAATCAGCTCTGTGGGGTTCCAATATTATGGCACTAACATTATTGTAATAATGCATTTATGCATTTAGCAGACGCTTTTCTACTGCAATTTGCTTTTCTACGGTTCTTTGCTTTGCTACTGCAATGCCCTACTGACTGAGCCACAGACTGTTTTGTAGACAGTAAATATTAATATATTAACTGTTTTGTGTTCACGTTAGATTTAAAAAGTGACTCTTATTAAGAAGGGCAACGTTTCTTTGTAAAGAATCACATAATTGACAGGTGTGAGGATTCCAGATTAAGATCTTCAATTGTTGTCAGTATTCTCTTCAGACTTTCAAGACTGGTAGATTACCAGATAACAGATTTTTTTTACAACGTGTACAAAAAATAATGTCTACATGTGCTATCATTAAATGAGTTTTATGGCAGATAAAATGCTTATCTGTTTCCTGTACATCTGGTTCCTGATTGGAAATTATCGGAAGTGTCCACTCTTTAAAAGAAAAGGGGATTAAGAATTGTATTAGTACATTGACTAAAGTGTTTACTAATGATTATTGATGCTGCTGATGAGTATATGTTCATGCTTAGATGAGTTGATATATATATATATATATATATATATATATATATATTATTTTTTTTTTTTTACCTTGTCCTGCCCTTCTTAAAAGCAACCACATGGGAGGGTATACTACCATATCATCTGTTTATACCATAGTTTATCACACTACTGTTGTTACCCAAATGAGGATGGCTTTCCTTTTTGAGTCCGGTTCCTCTCAAGGTTTCTTCCAAAAGGGAGTTTTTCCTTGCCACAGTCGCCCCAGGCTTGCTCATCAGGGACATATACACCACTTAGTAATTAATTTCTTTTCACTTTGTTGAGTTTAAACTTGTTGGTTTACTGTAAAGCTGCTTTGAGACAATGTCTGTTGTGAAAAGCGCTATATAAATTAAACGAACTTGAACTTGAACTTGAGGGTAGGTGCTTACATTGAGCTGGACAGTTTTGTTCTCTCCAGGAGAGCGAACATATGACTTGGTGTTTCATCCTCTTGATGGAAGCCTAAAATTTATGTAATTATTTGTTTATTTATTTTCCCATGGACCAGTTCACATTAATTACATCAGGACAGGAGGGTGTTAAAAGAAAGGGGGGGAGTGAATGAGAGATTTAGGTGGGGAAGAAAGTTTCGAGAATGGGAAGAATACCTACCACATACCATATCAGTTCTTTACAGTTCGTGCAGAACAGTTTTTGCAGTTTGTACATACCTGCACAAGTATATACAGTGGTACCCCAAGATATGGAATTAATCCGTTCCAGGGTGGCTTTCGTATCTCGAACATTTCGTAACTCAAAGCATTCGTATCTCGGAGTGCCACTGTACATGTATAAATATACATTGTTACATAGAAATTTCTTTTCTATGGAGAGCTTGTTTGTTGTGTGTATGTTACTTTCTTTTTTTAATTCAGGTTCCACCCACTCACTCTCACCAGCACTCCAGTCTCTCTTATTCATTGAGCCGGATGTCAGTCTCAATTAAACCCGATGTCGTCATCACAACACCACCAATCAGAACGCTCCAGAAGGGGAATAAAAGGGGATCTCTCTGGTCAAGACCCTATTGTGTTGCTTTTGATTTGGAAAGTAATTGTATTGTTGGTTGTCACACTGCCAGTTGTTTTGAAACGTTGGCTAGTTTTGCTTTCAAAACCTTCTGAAGGGAGAGAAAGGGACACAACACTCAGGTAACTACTCTGTTAGCACACTAGCTAGGTGATGAGCGCACATACAATGGTGAAAAACAGTGCCATCAAGGAGAGGGACTCTTACTTCGGATTCAGTTTTTTTGTTGTATCTGTTTCCTGTTGGTTTGTCACTGTAAATAGCCTGTAAATAAATAACTTGTTTGGCAATTTTTGTAGCGCTGTTTCTCTTTTGGTTTCTCCACTCTTGTGAACACTGTTCAATTCTTTCTTTTTTGCAAAACAAAAGTTACTGCCAGAATCATTTAACATCATAGAAATAAGAATTTAACAACATACTTACACACAGTTCTATGCAGGATAACAATGAGGCCATTTGTAATCCACGTCATAGATCATGGATGGGAAGTGGACAGATGCACAGACTTACTAAATAAATGAGTGTAGCATGAAGTGCCTAGGACAAGAGACCTAATCCATTAGCAGAAAGCAGCAACCGAACATTCCAGGCACAGCTGTGATTGGGGGGGGGGGAGCCCAAAGTACTCGTTATGTGGAGACTATTGTATCTCATAGTCTCCACAAAATTTGGTGTTCCTTCATGCGTAGCCTCTGTGCGTAACCAGGCTGTGATAGCATGTCATAAACGGCAGTTGGTAGTGTCGTTTCTATTACGCTCTACTTCTTCGCTCACATTTCAGACTGAAACTGAGGGTTCTGTGTTGGAGATTGAATACATTGATGTTGAAATATAATTATTGGCACTCAAACTTCAACTGAAGAAGGAGAGGAGATGACTGAATATGACAGTTCCCCTGTGAACTACTAAATTAACCAATCACAGAGCCCCCGTCTATTTGGGAGGTGCATGTCAAGCTATGCAGGAAGATTTTTATGATTTTCACACATCTCCTGTGAAGCACCTTTACAACTAACCACTCAGAATACCATGTTGTAACAAGGGCCTTAGTTTTCTTCTCACACTTTTGGCAGGATAGGCAAATATTTTCAAATGTTGGGCCAAACCAAAAATGGTCATAGTAGATTTTTCGTACTGTGTACTACTAAAGGCTACTTAAATTTTCATTAAATTCTTCACATTTACATTAAAAAACAATGAAAATAGGGACGTTGATCCATTGACACATTGAGCTTTATTTGCTGGACAGGGCACATTTAATTAGAAAGCGAATTTATACTGTTAAAACTATTTTTAGATTTTAAAATGGGATTCGGTGAAAATCTGCTCACTTCTCACACCATGCAGCCACAAGTGGCCGATCAATGAATTCATTCCTAATAAGCATCTGGATGGAAAATGTAAGGAAATTATCTCAGAGGCCTGTGGTAAAAAACCCATAAACATGAATTGTCACCTTGCGTCTTTCTGCTGTAGTAAGAGTTATAATGAAAATTTTCAGGATTTTAAACAGTTTAAATCCTCAGAGATATTAAAACATCACATCTAATATGATACGTGAAATATCTAAGATAGCACTCAAATCTCTGAGGAATGCAAGGAGTGAAATTTCAGAATGCAGTCTTTGGAGACCAGCTTCTCACTGTCTTTAAAGAACATACACATTTTCCAAAGACAATCTATTAGAATGAAAGAGCCACAGGATGCTTTTGCTGACATTTCCGTCCATCAATAGATTCCTCAGAGGGTCATCAGACTAGGAACCACCCCCCTCACAGCAGCCACAGACAGATAGAAAATGCTAGTTTCAATCCCTGCAGCGGTGGCCCTCGCTGTCATTTCACCGCGGCAGATTTACGTGCTGCTTGTGTCACATCTATATTTAGCTCTGGAGAATATTTTGAGAGTTCTGTCAAGCTAGCTGAAGATGGTTTGATGAGTCCTGTTGTTTATCATCCACGCGCCTCACTGTGTTTCATCACAGGATCTCCATCTGGACAGGGAGGCCTGGAAAGTGATAAGGGGTTTTTGGGGCATTTTATTGTAAATGTGGGGCCCTGACAGGTAAAGTAAATATTTACTTTTATATTTATGTTTCACTAAATTTAATTAGTAACCGTTCATGCGAACCACTGTTATCCCCACCCCCCATGAGAGATTTGTGCTAGATAGATGAATGTTACTTTCAGGATCACAAAAGAAAATTTCGAACGAGAAAATGGTGAGAGTGTAATCAAAACTCTGAGATGCGAAAAAATAGCTAAAAATAAAATCAACAATAAATGGAGTGGTGTATTCAAAATCAATAAATTTTTATAGTAATTACTTGATTCTTTTCTTTTTTTTTGTTCGTTTTACCTGCAATTGCGTTTTAATGGCACAAAATGATAATCATCCATAATCATAAATAATACTAGTTGGTCAGGTTGGCATGGGTTTTGACCAGTCACTTGACTGCCAACAGCACAGAAATGCCAGAAAACCCAGAACCATGATGACGTCACAGAGAGCATGCAGGGATCCAAGAAGGCTGGAAGTTATCGTGGAGAGTCAGAGTGGATGAAACGTAGATCTGACAATTTTGGAGGTGCAAGGATGTGGTTTTTAACAGAAGGAGTTGGAATGGAAGAGTGTTCTGATTGGATGACTGATTCACTGGATTGATTGTCTGCAGATGTATTCCTTTTAGCGTTCATGGTTGACTTGATAACTAGTAGAAATCACTAGTTCATTGTTCAAAAATTACTTAAACCAAAATGTAATGCACTGCTGTTAAAAGTAACTTTTTATCTACTTTTCTAAAAGTATATTATCTAGCTTTAATCGCTTCATGTCAGTGCTGTATGGGGAATAACACTGTTGATCCACTTAAGAGTTATTTTTTATTCACATCATTTCATTTCATGGTTTCAATCAATGGCAAAAATCTGTTAGCAAATGATATTTTATCATACTAATGTACTGCATGAGTCCACGGTAGAGACAGATGTCATGTTATCAACAACATACCATGGAATAGCTTTACTGGCCTGTCCCTGGTAGGCAGTCAGGTTAAACTATAGCTGCTGTTGTTTGGGTGGAGGGGCTTGACTCACTTTGAGTGTGTCCACTGAGCCAGAAAGTATGGCAGACAATATGTTCATCTTTATGCTTCAATAATGAGAATATATGAGTGTATTTCCACTTCAAAAAGGCTGTCAAGCCCTAGCCATTACTCTCGATGACCATTAAACATACTTCCATAAATCGAAATATGATAATATTGTGTCTTCTTGGTTGGCCTCTTCTAATTCTTCTTTTTCTTCTATTTGATGCCTGGCTTCCACCAATGCCAAATTGTGTCTATTTCCTCTTTTTCTAGTTTTTCTTCTTTATGATGGTTAGCATCGACCAATCACAACATTTTTCTCTCCTTCTTTTTGACATTTCCCCTCAAATCTAATTTCTTGGAATCAATCAATACCACAAAGAGGGAATACATTTATTTCATTTTATTACAAAGTTGGCGTCCTCCACAATGCGTCCTGTTCTTGAATAAAACTGTTCCACCAATCCCTCAGTATCCATTTAATTAATGTTTTTTTTTCCAAAATGCCTTAACTCCATTTTCATGAATTTAAGCAAAAAAGTGACAGTCTGTTACAATCTTGTCTAAAGTAAAGTCATACAAACATTAAAAAATTAAGATTTGGTCACTGTCACGTAACACCATTTTTACTACATTTACTCTGGGTCCCGGTTGAGTTTCGTATACAATACAAAGCCATTTTTTTGTTTTTAACACAGTTCAAGGCACGGTTCCCTCGTATTTCAGGAACCTAATTAATGTTTAGACACCTACATGGTCTCTACGGTCAGCAAACCAACTTCTTCTCAGGGTACCAAAAGTACCCGTTGGGGGGGTTGTGCGTTTTGCTAGTTTGAGCCCCAGCTCTGGATCTCTCTGCCTCCTCCTGGGTGCTTTCAAAGTAGGTTTAAAGACCCACCTTTTTAAAGCAGCATTCGGTGTATAAAGCAGTGTTTTTGCTTAGCGGATAAGTGTATTTATGTTTAAATGTTTGGTTTGAGTCTTACTCTGTGTATCTGCTGTATCTTCAGTTTAATATGGCTATGAGGGTTGAAAGGAGAGTAGCAAGGTGATAATTATTCTATCTATGGCCAGAACGCATTCTAAAAAAAGTACAGTTAAAGTACATACAGGATAAAGCACAGTGGGGGAGCAAGCCAGTGTTTGGAATAACACATCCCACATTGTTAATCTCACTATGTGCCCTCTTCTACTTACCTGGCAATTGAAATGCATAATACATTATCTTTTTTATTTCCGTCCTGCCGTTCACAGCATAAGTCAGCATAGGAGGACAACAACCTTTCTAACCCAAAGACTTTTTTTTCAAAGGACGCAAAGCTTAGAGCATATTTCATTCTTGGTGTTTACAGAGAAAAAATGTCAAACAGAAGAACAGAAATCAGCTGCCATGTCTGTCCTGATGGATAACTACATGGAAGGAAGGAAAGTGTGACGCATGCCGCAGAGGACATTAATGTAATGGAAGAACGTGAAGGCCCTTTGTCAAACTCTGTGCTCATGGCTTCTTCCTGTCCTGCTGTTGTCTGTTGATTCATGCAGATGAATTGCCTCTCCGCAAGCCTGGCTTCTCAAGCTCCATGTAAGAGCCTAAGGCTCAGTGCATAATTCATTAGCAATGTGATTAGCTTCAAGTGCTACACTGATCGACTAAGCTGAGCTAGAACTAGAAGAGAGCAAGACTTTTAAAAAGCTCAGAGCTCACGCATAATCAACTACCGCCTGTATTTAAATTTTTTCTTGGTCACATAATTCATACATAATCGGATAAACTATGTTATCTTGCTTTCTCCTTATAGAGGCCACAGACAATAATCACTCTTGAGCTTCAGCCTTATTAACCTCTCCTCAGATGGATTGGTACACAAGTCATCAATTTGCACCTAGAAAACCTGCTTTAGGTTCACTATTCATCTTTGTCAGGATCAATCGTTAACTTCATCACTCAAGCCAGGGAGGCAAGAGAGTGGGATTGGGGACAGTGGGTTATTCTTCTTGGTTGCCAGATTCAGGCTTTGCCTTGTGTCTGTCAGATGGGTTCCTAAAAAGTCAAACAGGGCCTCGAATGATGCCACTAGCGTTAAGATTCCAAGGGGGTTTTATGAGAATGAAAATACATGTTAACTGCAACCGGTAGAGCCCAGAGGAGAGTTGGAAAGGGACTTTCCAGGACCTTCCTAAGAGCTTTGAAAAAGCTGGGTATGTGAGGTCAGACAAAGTTCATATTAAACATTGATGAAACCACTAGGAGGATGTAAGCATGCTTAAACCACTTGCTTCTAGGGGTTTAAGCATGTGGAAAGTCAAAATCAAATATCTTTTTCTCACAATTATAAACATTTCTGGACAGGATTTTAATGGAACGTGATGCGGTGAGAATTTATTCGTGTATACCCTGCCTTTTTAACCAAGGGTCCAGATTTTGATGTATGCATAACTAGAAGGCTGATCAAAACATTTAATTTAATTATTTGAAAGTTTTAAAATTTATATGAAAAATTTACAGTTTACAGATATCATGACTTTTAATGACTGTTAATCCCCCTCTGTGAACCAAGCAAATATATATTGCTTCAAGCTAAAAAAATTGTTTCATTTTGCATGCGATGTGAGCAAAGCTCAGTTATAAGTGGTATGTTCCTACAATCAGCGCAGGCTCACTAAAATTGGACAATAGAAGATTGGAAAAATATTGTGAGCAGCTTGAGACACAGTAAAAACAGTAAAATAGAATAAATATAAATATAATAATTATATAAATATAAAATATTCCATATTATAAAGATTATCAAGACATAAATATTATGTCTATCCAAATGTCCATGAACAGTGTAGACAGATTATAAAATCGTTAAAGTAAGCAGCAAATAGTAGTATATGTATGTGCAAATGAAAGCTCAAGTTAAAATGGCTAAGAATTACAGGAATGTTGGTTAGGGGGTGAGGGGCATGTTGATTATGCCATGATTGTGTATTCATTGATGAGGCGTCAGAGTGGAGAGATGGCATGTTTGGGGAGGAGTTAAGGAGAAGGATGTCTTAGGGTCAGAATTTGAAGTCAACAACATGAAAGCATGGGCCCATCCTGTCTTTAATCACCAGTTCAGGATGGTGGTGTGGTATTATGATCATGGTACACTAATACTCTGCTGGCTAGTTCCAGCAGGATAATGTGCCATTTTATAAAGCCTGAATCATCACAGGCTTGATTGAACATGACGAGTTCACAGTGCTCCAATGGCCTCCAAAGTCACCAAATCTCAACCTTTGGGATGTGCGGGAATGCGAGATCCATATCTTGGATATGCGCTGACAAATCTGGAGCAACTACATTATGTTATCGTGACAATATGAGCCAGATCTGAGAATTTTTCCAGTACCTTGTTGAATCTACGCCACGAAACAGGGCTGAACCTGGTGTACCTAATAAATTGGCCAGTGAGTGTACATGGATGGATTGACCAACACCCATAAAAACTCTAAATAATATGAAAGAACTTGATGATATGTTAAGGAATAGATTTAAACGCTGTATGTCTCTGTTAAAATCTCTCACTGAAATCATCAGTCCTCCTCTTATAGACTGTTTTATGGTTTTTGCCATTTGCAGCTTGTGACTATTCCTGGCTCTGAGCTTATTGAGTGTCTATGGTGCTGAAATCTGAAGTCAGCTTAGTCAAACAAAGCCCTTTCCACTCTACAAACTGCTTTTGTTTTCAGCTCTAAACTCTTGCAGAAGCAGCTTTGAGTTTGTCAGTCTTCAGGGATGACATTCAATGCTCCAGTCCTGCCTTTAATGCACAGTGCCACAGCAAAGAAATAAAACTCTGAGATCCACTAAGGGCCAATTTTCACTCAGGGTGACTCTTGAGGTTTTTCAGCTCTGGGAGCAAATGAGCCAAATCGATCAGGAATGCCGTCTCCTTTAGTAATGAGCAGACACAGGCCTCCCAGTGGGCAGAAGAACCTGGATTGTATTCTCACTGAAAGGCAGGCCATCCGCAATGAGATCCCCAGAGAAAACTCAGTGGCCGAAACAGCCACAAAGGATTTGCAAGAGACCAATTAGGGACATTGCAATGTCAGGTAGAAAGTGGGTGAGCTGAAAGGTGGCATCTTTAAATGAACAGAAGCAAGTTGAAGTGGGTTTTTCGAGTTTATGTGATGCACCTTTGGCTTACATAATGTTTCTCAATTAAATCAACCGGTGGAGTGTTGCTTAAGTTTAGATTTTGATGTGAAAACTGAAGCTCGCTCTCTCCTTCAGTGGAGATTTCAGCAGGTGATGACGGCTTTCATTTTCACCCCCTCAGTGTTTGACAGGCCTGCGGGCAGCTACTTTTAATAACAAATCAATAGCTGCATGAGAGAAACAGCAGCTAGAGCTGACAAAATACCAACAAAGTGCAGGTTCCCTTTCAAACGGTAATCTATTCTAACAGTAGCTCAGGGGAGGCAGCTAGGAATGAGGGAATGGATGCTGAGAAACACGTTTATTCCATCAGGTACGTAAGGAGATCTAATGATGAAGATAGAGAGAGATGAGTTTCTTTTCTGGCTGATCTAATATGAGTGTTTAATTGAAACATTCAATGCTCCTCTTGAGCTCCTCTTTCTAATCGATAGCATTGCCTCGGGCTGTCTTCTCGCTTGCTAGAGAATGGGCAGCTAGGGTGAGGCGAAAGGGGAAGCAAATGTGCACACAATTAATTATAAATGGAGCTCTGCAGATTGAGAAAACTGCACGGGTCACAGATTTCACAAGAATGCAGTTCGGCTGCTGTTTCCGCACCGAGATTGAAGCTCTCCATCTTGTGCCATGGGCTAATGAATGACCTGATTGCTTTCCTTAATAGAAACCACACTCTGGGAAATAGGGTCCAGCATCAGATTGGAAGAGCGGGTTGAAGATAAATCTAGTATAATTTGTCACTATGCAAACTGTATCAGTTCCTCTTCTCGATTTCCTGCTAGCAAATTCACAGGTCAGTTGAATAAGAGTTTGTGGCAGTATGTTGAATTCAGAGGCTGGAAAAAAGGACAGGTGTGAATTTCACCATTTTTTCACTCGGAAAAATAATTTTTTACCCTGATGGTTGATCGACAGGCTGACTGATGATATACTTGATATTTTTGATAGCTTGTTTCCAGAGTAATTGATTGTTCTCTTCTTTTTACACAAAAAAATCGAACGTTTGATTTCAGTGATATTAATAAAATGAAAGAAGTTCTTCCTCCAAGCCATACAGATCCTAAACACTTTGCCAACTAGTGTTGAAAAGAACGGATAATCTTTGGAAGTACAAGACTTGTGATATGCTACTAACTATTTCAAAGCACAATTACACAAAAAGTACTTGGAACAGTCTATAACATTTAGGAAAGGTTCACCTGTTTTTTTGTTATCATTTTTGTATTATCTTGACATTGTCTTTGCTTTTATTTTGGGGAGGGGGGTAGTCATTTTTATTTTGTCTCCACAATTGAGATATTTGTTATAAAACACAAATTAGCATTTGTTCATTCTCAATTTTTTCTCTGTAAAAGAATGAACATTTTAATTGTTTAATTGTGAGTATATGAAAAGGTAATGAAAAAAAGAAGCTGCGGTTGTGCTACAAAATTATGTCACAGAAATGTTTAATGTAATTTATTAAAGCAGACTTCTAAAGGTTAAGTTATATTGCATTCAGCTCTTGGTTTCAATATTTTTTATGCACTTTGTTATGTTTGCACTGGAGTACCTCTATATATAAAACATGCAGACACTTGGCAATAATGCTCAATCTCAAGCTCTCCCATTCTAAAATTCAACTTGTGCAAATACTACTTTTATATTTTTGATTTTTTATCCTTGCATGAAATAAAAGTGTCAAATACATTATTTATTTAGTTTATCATTTATAATATAAATATAACATAACATTAATTGTAATTACTGTTAGATTTATTGTTCATTCATTCAACCCGCTTATTCCCTTTCAGGGTCATGGGGGTCTGCTGGTGCACATCAGACGAGAGGCGGGGGTACACCCAGGAAAGGACGCCAGTCCATCACAGGGCATTTAATAATTATATTCACTATAATTAATATTGCCGAATTTGGATATCTGACAATGTATGTAAGGAACATAATATTTTTTTTGTTTTATTTTGTTCAGCTGCACACTGTTTGAATGAAACAAGTTCTTCTAGGAGAAACCATTGATGATCTGGTGCAAATCATGGACTGGACCAACAGGAAGTGAAAGAGAAAGTGTTTTTATAGGAGGGGTTGGATGACTAAGAGGAGGTGCTCTTTTGCGGTCGATAGATTGTGCTTAGGTGCTTCAAATGCAGTGAAGTCATGTGAATTCGTGCTACTTAGAGCAATACTAAGATGCTAGAATTCGCATGTTTTGGTTACAGGTTGGAGACTACATGTAAAGATTGCATTAAGAGAATACAGTTGACGAGAAATACTGGGATACAATTTTAACAGCTATAATGGGCAATATAAGGACAACAAGAAATGCACCAAAAGACATAAAACCTCATTAGATAAGAGAAAACTACAAGGTAATGTATGGAGTCTCCTTACTTAAGATGGATCATTAGGAACTAAAGTTGGAACTGTTTTTATAGAAATGAGAGAAACTTTTTGCAATCCTTCAAAAAGGTTTTCTTTTGGAAGAAATTGCAGAAAGCTTCATTCAATGTTGATATGCAAAGGTTTCAAAATTCATCACAAACTAAATAAAACAAACTTTTTTTGCCAACCATCTTACAACATCAGGTACCCACCGGGCACCGTTTTGCATTTTTTGTACAAAAACCGGTGGGCACACCCCTTTTCTTGAGGTGGGCTTAAAATGAGTCTACTGGGAAGCCTCTTGACAAGAGAAAATGTGATTTTAAAGCATAGCTCCAAACATTAGGCTTAATAACAGGTTTTTCTCTCCAGTGAGTCACTTGTTTGCTCTGGCTGAATAATTCACCAGGCTGGAGTTTTATGTTTGATGTACTGTATTAATTGACCTGAGAACACAAAAATAACCACACCATGTCTGCTCTGGTTACTATCAGTTCGAAGATACTACATGAATGCATCTCTCCGTACAGTCTTGCTTACAATTACAGATTATGTCAAGCAGATGACCACAGCCCCTTCATTTGCCCTGTGTGTGTTAACGAGCAGGTTTTACTCTCTGGTTTTAATTAACAGAGGCATTGCAGGTTCTAGACACTAACTCTGGGGAACAGCAGCCTTTCATGGATGGATGAGGTGTGAGCCGCGTTTCCCTGAGCGATGTGTTTTATTCTATGAGGAGGCTGTAAAAGTCAAGTGGATATATGTAGCAAATGCTCTAACATATCAGGCCAGGCACAGCACATGTAAATGAGAAACCCCGGGAAAATTGGATTGGAGAGCTTTGAAGGTTATCACCACATGTCTGCCCACCAGAAGCTCAGTGGTAAATAAGTACAAAGAAAAGAGTGAAGGACTGGTGTTAGTGTGGAGGAAGATTTACAAAAAAGAGATAAAAAAACTTTCTTTATTTAAACAGTGAACCTATGATGTAATTCAAGGACAAATTATATTGCTATGTTGAATGTAGTGTTTTTGCACAAGGTTTTTGCTATTTTATTGAATTAATTACTTATGGAATATTCTTTTACAACAATCCTTTCTAAGTCAGCACAACTAGGGGTCAAGTCAAGTTAAATGTTTTAATAAAGTATCTTCACAGAAGGACGAGTAGTGTGAGAACAGGATGTCTGTAATTTATCAGCAAATGCTATGGTTAAACAGCATTTAGATGACATTTAAAGGAGATGATATGTGTTTTGACGAATATTTAATTTTATGTTAAATTTACTGGCTCGTGGCACATATTTTTTAGATATTTTTTCCCGGAGGAAAAACCCACACTAGCAATTCCAATATGTTGATATGGCTGTTGCCTCACAGGGTATTGAATGAACACCAGGGTCTTACATTAAAAGTCTTATTTTGAGAGTGCAAAAAGACATTTTTCACCATGCTAACTGCATTTTGTGTATTTTGAGCATAAAATCTGTGCAGATAGTCTTGTTTGCTCTCGCAATAATTCTCTACGTTGTGTGTATACTCAAAGCAAACCCTAGTTAGAAACCGGCACAATTCCAGTCAATCAGAGAGGAGTCGTCTATATCCTGATTGGCTGGCCTGTAAATCAATCACAACCTTCTCTCAGCAGAAACAAATGTACATTTTTAACAATCTATTATTGCTAGAAAAGTTAATTGGAGAGCCCTGTGTATTATTTAGACAATGTTGTTTTGTGGGAGGGATCATAATGGATGCAGAATTCCCTGTGTGCATTAGTCCCTATGAAAAATCTTTGTTAATCTTTAAGTCTTGCGCTGATTGTGGGACTTCATGACATATTGTGCTATTTTCACATTTTTGGAAGTGATGGGAAGTGATGGGACGTGAAACACTGATGTCAAAGCTGCAGGGGTGTGAAACTCAATTCCTGGATGGGCACGGTTGTTATCTCCAAACTTTGCTTGTTAACCTCTTCAGGCTTGGTTTGAAAGCCAAAGGTCTATGTCTGTCGAAGCAGGCTGGGAAGTAAACTGTCCCGGATTGGTTTTGTCTCATGAAGAACACAAAACTTTACCATTTGTGACCATTTGAAATGGATTGTTATTCAGCTCATACTACCTCAACTAGTCACTACATTTAAATCTAAACTCCCAAATATGTGGAAATATTTTGAAAGGTTTTGAAATTGTACTTTTAAACTGTTTTCTTGCCTGCTGATTGGGTACAAATACAAGCTGGCAGCTGGGTTCATGCCCTTGGTGTTTACTGACAGGCAGATGGGCAGAGCCAATGTCTCTAGGGAGGAAAGTAGATAAGAATCTTCTCTTGAAGAGAGATACCAGTGGCAGACGGCTCTGGACACACACCTACACATCTGCAGGCCAGTCACATCCAAGGGAGAGAAGAGGATTAGTCTGAGGACTTAAATCTGGAAACACACAACTGATTCAACTTTGGTAAAATAACAATTCCATTTTGTTGCAGTAGTACAGTTATTTGATCAAATAATAATGCAATCAAAAATAATGCTCGTAGTAATCACGGTGATCCGCTGCAATGAACATACACTAATGCTACAGAAAAACTGACAAAAATACAGACAGCATCAACTTAAAAAGGCCAATAAAGGTAATGAAGGAAATAGAGGTAATAAAGGGAAAAAAGTAATGATTTCAGACGGTGTGAGAAAACTGTTGCTTTTTTCTGGAGCAGCACAAGAACATATCTTCTGCCTGACACCTCATGACTCTCAACAGACTGTGACCAACTCACTAACATATTTCTACACTAGTCACATGACACACGTCAAAACACATCACAGGCCAAATAACTGTTCAAAAAAAATTACTTAAATGATTGTCAAATATTTACACAATTTAACTACAGCCCTTGACAATATATTATATTACCACCCTGTTCCACAAAACCTCACACTACTAGTCTAGTTAAGGGTGTTTCTAGAGATAGAAATAGAGAAGAGGTAAAGAGAAAAAGCAAGTGGGAGAGAGAATGACAAGAGATTGTGAGAAAAAAGAGAAGAAGAAAAAGGAGAGCATGAAAGAAAAGAGACAGATAGATAGCATTAAGAGAATGAGATCAAGCTGGAGGTAAAAGAGAGGAGAGAGAGAAAGAGAGAGGGAAATGGAAGAGACACAGATAGATTGAAAAGAAAGTGAGAGACAGAATGAGTAAGAGCACAAAAGATATAAATACAGGAGAATGAAATAGACAGTGAAAGAAAAAGATAGAGAAGGAGAAAAATTGAAAGCAAAGAAAAAGGAAGAGCGAGAGAGAACAAGAGAGAATAACTACTTCATAATTAAACATTCAATCAATTTCCTGGCGAAACAATTAACGAGTTGTTCTTGCAAAATAAGTGTGATAGTATTGGATTGGTTACATCCACTAGATGTCATTATTGGGGGATCGTTCTTTTATACGCAATTTGATTGGACGGGATAGATGCTAATCACTGAACAGAAAATACAATGAATATTACATTTTATGTGAATCTGTCATCAGTGTTAACACTTTGTAAACTAAGAATGTAGTTTAAGTACATTTAGCCGCTCGTATTAGTCTGTCACATCAAACTGTTACTTACATGAAATCCCGAATCTGAATTTCAGACAATGAGATGCAATGTTAAAAAAAACACACTGTCCACTTCCCAATCCAGTGCCATGACTAATTCATACTGTCTGTCAGCTCGTATCTGACACGTCTCAGCAGATCAGCCGCTGCTATTGAATGATTAACACAGTCATGTCTTTACAGAGATGGGGCACAAACTGTGCTTTGCTGCCCAGACAGACTCATTTAACTCTTGCTGAGTGATCAGAGACGTGTGTGAACTTTCATTCAGGGATCTGTGACCATCAATATAATCTGCTCTTTATGTTGGGTGAGGGTCTGTTTCAGAAAAGCAATGAGCGTGTTTACCCCCATTAAGCTTATTTATACATTTCAACCCTCCTCGTTTCCATCTGGCTGCACTCCAAGCAGCCATGTCCACACACACACAGTTATTTTAAAACATTTAAATCCAGCAAGACCAGCAATGAACTACCTACTTAAATGGTTCCTTTATGGGTTTTTTTGGCTGAAACAGCTTGAGCAGTTGGTGAGCATTGGTAAAGCCAATGTGTATGAAAAGTCCTAAACAAATAAACATGCCTTTCCTTTTTTATTATTATTAAAAACATACGGCCATAATATTTCTTTGTGGGCTTGACCGATCTCCACCTCATTTCCTAAGCCTCCCCCATTTTCTCCCTATTACCATCCTGTCGTAACATTTGATCATTTTTAAAAACTTGACAACTTTGTAGGGGTGTCCCAATTCACATAGCCATGGTTTGTTCTGAAAAAGAATTGTGCAAACACCAAGCCAACGATCAGCTGTGAGTCTTCATTGGGCAGTTGGTGAGAAGCGGCAATTTGGTTTGTTCCACAGGACGGCTTTGCGTCAGCAGAAAGTTTACCCAATTCAATGGTGTCTGGCTTGTTGTGGCGCATCGAATCAGAGTGTGTGGAGGATTAAACGTAAATTGATGTAACAAGCAAACGATGGAGTGAAGTGGGATGTAGAGGAAGCTATTTTGCAGCCAACCATGGCTGAATGGAACAAAGCTATGGAAGGCAAGCAGATCAATTTGATTGAAGAAAGGCCTGATTTGTTCACACACGTAGCACCATTCCAGGTTATGTTCTTGGAATTAAAACACAGACTACTGCCATCTTCAGGTACACATTGGTATATCACCTCACGCATAAGGAGAAAGCACCTTCTAGTTTGTAGTTGGCTGTCCTCAGTTTGGTGTGTTCGTGCTCAGACATCCCCAGACCCAGCTGACGAAAGGCAACAACAGTTTGCTTTTATTGACGTTAGCTGTTTAGTATCGGGTCGGTGTGCCTGGGACATAAGTACTATAGCCCTCATGGATTACTTTAGCCATTTGTGTTACATAATGCAATACCAGCTATCACTATGGAATGATCAAGAATCTCTAAACCATTCCTAAATAACAACCTTGAGCTGATAAAAGATATTCTAAGAACAAGTCAAATATGGGTTTCCAATTTAGGTTGAAGGGAATGTCACCTACTCCTGACATCAAGCCATTACTGTAAAGAAAACTTCTCTCTGTTTAATTTTTGTACCTTGCCCTAAAAACCATAAATCAAAGAATTGACTTTGCGCTTGTGGGGGTGGGGGTGTGTGTGTGTCGGTGTGTGCGAGTTGGGGGAATAACTGCTGATCTGTCGGTGAGGTTCAGTGACGTAAATGACTTTGTGGGAGGTCGTGGAAGAACGAACAGAAATATTTGCAGCAGATACATAATGCTGTCACAGTACTCTGATTAGCTACCCATAATATGTTAAAAGCTGAGGGGTAGGATGGTGGTGCAGTGGTTCATGTAGCTGCATCTCAACCCATAATATTCTACGTTTGAACCCAATCCTTGAAGATTACATACTTATTACATAACCATTGATCATTTTTGTTCAACAGAATGAGAAGATAAGGCTAAAACATCATAGAAGCAAGAGTTCTGTCACTGCACAGGAAGTACACTCTGTTTCGGTGCCTTGTGGAAGACCAACGACTGTATCACAGACCAGGGAATGCCTCAATATTCCCCTGTAAGCTGAAGGAAGTGTTTACAGAAAGGAAAGTTTTCCCTCTTAGTTTGCTTCATGTCCCATAAAGCAGGTGGTATTGGATGAAGGAACAGTAAAAACATTATGCATTTGCCATACACAAGCATCAACTGTCAATAGGAACCGTTTTTTGCACAGTAGGAATTTAATCAATAAACGTATTTCCATTTTAACAGCTTCTTACCCGCATTGCATTGGTGAGTTAGTCTTGCACTGAACCACACAAAGCTGTAATGTTCTCATTAGATGAGACTATGAAACAGACTCCTCTGATCCTGACGGTGCTCATCCCCGCTGTCAGCGTGCAATCTGTCACTTTGCTAGCTAGCGGTTAGCCTTTGCCCAATCCATCAGTGCGCGTGTGTTCCTTTCAATGTCAGGAACACTGAAAAAACAAGAGACTTGCTGATCAAGGATTGTTTATGCGACTCTGGAAACGATCAGTCTTCTGGCTTTTGTTAGCTTTACATCATTTATGGTAGCTCTGACACTAGTATTAGTCATGAAAACTGCCCACGAGAAGGTCCAGTGAGAACTCTGACCTTAAAGCGTGAGTCAAATGACAAAGCCTTAGATCTCAGCTTTAAATTTGCTTTTGGATTCAAGCAAAAGCTTAATTCATCATGGAAACAAGGTAAACCTGAAGATATTTTTAGAAACCAAAGGTTGATAGACAAAGAGTTAGCTATTATAGAAGCTAGGTAGTTAGCATCATTATTTAGCTAGTCCTGTTAAAAAAATTGAAAGCATATAAAATGGGAGTAAGGGTCAACATTTATTTCTGCAATACTAAAACCATTGATGATAAGTCTATCTAAAGGAAAACAAAATTGTAAATAAATGTTTAAACAATTTGAAGACTATGTTTCTGGGAAATCCCAATTTAAATACAACATTAGCATTCTTATTTCATGGGTAATTATACGATTCTGTCAAATGGTGGCGTTGACGGTTTGTTTTGGATTTACTGAACTTGTTTTATAGATAATGTTTCAGCCAACTCACAGATTGTACACAATTTTACAAATCATGTGCCACTGCTGCCCTCGTGTGGCCCAGGTCTCCTTAAAAATAAAACCTTTCACATTAAAGTTGACAACAAAGTGTAGTTGTTTTTAATTATCTAACCTGCAATCCACAGCAATTATATGCAGATTTTTCAGGACAATTTGCTCAAAAAACTGTCAGAGCAGATGACTACGGAGTTCCTAAAGGGTCATGACGGTAGGGGGAAATTCAGGGAGGAAAACATAAGGGTGGGATAAAAATATTTGGAACATCTCTTGCAAAGATTACGTTCCTTCGCAAAACACGTTTGCGCTCTCACTGAATGGTTAATTTCTGTCCCTGGGACTTTATATGTATATAAATAATCACAAATAAATTTCATAAATACATTTTGTCACTAAACAAAACTACATACAATTCTTATTGCACATTTAAGCTAGAACATTTAAAATATTGATAAAATCCACATAAAACATTGAAAAATAGCATGTAGTGCCTGTCCCCAGTCTCTGATACTTCACCATAAAAATAATGATTAAGATCTTTTAAAAAGAAACTTTCCTTTGCATTGTTGGTTTCAAATACATTTATTTTTACAAATATCTTTACTTTCTTAGATAACAGCCATGTCCCCAGCTTTTTACTCCTTGTCACCCTCAACTCATTCCCCTCATGTCAGTTTTTCAGCAGGAAGTTGCCTCACTTGGATCTTTAGAAGACAATGGGAAGAGCATTATTTACATATGACGACTTTGTAATGATATCTTGGACGAGGCGTACACCGGTGAATGAATGAATGAATTTTTTCATCTTGCCATTTAGAATCATTTGAAGTAGTACTATCAACTCAATTTATTTCAGAGCTTTATTTAGTTTAGTGCAAAATGCACATATTTGGTAAGAAACTGAATTTGCAGAATTTCCTGGCTATACATTAATTTGCAGTATGTGGCTATTTAGGATGTGTTTGCTAATTTTTCAGTCAGTCTTCCTTAAAAAGGTAAAAATGTCTAAAAACGGCAGCCATCGTTTGATATTAAATCTAATAATAAAACATTTAACTAACTTAAGATGGACCAATACCCAATCGGAAAATGTAAGCATGTATTCTATTGGAATCTGTTTTGAAATCAAGAAAAATAAGAAAATTTGAAAAGTTAAATCAAGCAAATGCACCTATTTGGTGGAATGGCTCAGATGTTTTGAGATAGCGACTTCCTTCGGTTCTTTAGAAGGAGGTTCTTAGAAGGTTACAACAGAAACCAATTCGAAAGCAAATGCATGTATCAGATTATTTTACCAACAAAATACTAAATAATTGTAAGATTTGCCTGTATTTGTGCCATGATCAGCATAGTTTGTCCCTCCTGCACCATCTTTGCAGCACATCCCTCCAGGAACTGGTTTTTTTTTTTTTCATTTATAAACTGAAGTTGCCTACTGTACAAAAACTCCATGAGTTACCTTTTCAAATACATATTGTTCCCAAACTATGAATTCATTCAATCGTAGAACTGATTAACTTTTAACGATTATTTTCACTGATGTATAAGAGGTGTTTTAAAAACTAATTGGAGTCCACATTCCTCCTGCAGCAGAAGATTGTGGGTAATAGCAACCATTTCAGAGTGATCTGCATTTGACAATTTTACTGAAAGCAGTAAACCGTCCGTTAATCAGTAGAATACTTTTTATTATTTCTGTGGTTTGGGGCACACTCAATTAGGATACATCCTATGTAAATGATGCACTGTGAATGAGTAACTTCTGCCTGGAGGGAGGTCTGTCCTCCTTCCTGTTCCTCATTCCCCTTCTTACAGGAATCACCTCCCTCTAACAGACCTGAGCCAGGAAAACCTGTCTGAAACAGTACAACTTGAGAACTTCTTAAAGGGGATCTCTTATAAAAATCCAATAATCCCTTCCAGGTCTTTAAAAAATGTGATTTATTATTCTAATGTTCAAATTCCATACAGATGTTCTTTCAAGCAATTAGATGTCCTTGTTTCTTGAAAAAGGCACCAGTTCTCATATTGATGTTTGTGATCCTCCTTGAGAATCGAACCCATATGCTTGGTGGTGCAAGTAACACACACACTGATTGATGTACTGGTCAAACTACCCTGCACAAGTATGCAGGTACATGTCTGGAGCACTGTCCAATATACCACAGGGCTGGAAGAAGTGAAGTGAATGGACATGCAAAGATGCATCACTTGATGCTTCTCAAGCCATTAGATTGAAGAGGTCATATGTGTGACTTTTTTGATCACTCAATATGTATATAATTTAACGACGCAGAACTCTATAATGAGCTATTTAAAAATGTAGCATTTTATTGTGTAAAAGGGTGTTCTTTTACAATTAAACTGATAAATCTAAGATAGTTACAGACTTTACCAATCTGATGTCATCTGATGTCCTCTTTAGACCTGAAAAAGCACATCGACAGCTGAAATGAGTGGAAAGAATCAAGAATTTTTGAAATCTTGGATATTTAAAAGATTTTACTTATTGAAAATGCTAATTATGAAAAAAGTAATTCGTTTGTGATTTTGCAGCAAGTTTTTGCATTGTTTTAACCCACAATCCAATTAGGCTCAATGTCACTGCAATTAAGTAAATTTGACCAGGAAAAATCTGAAGTTAAATTAAATTAAATTCCCTGTGAATACAAAGGTGGTTAAACTAGATATTAAAAAGTTTAATTAGTAATATTACTGTTACCAAAATCATGAGTTGAAAAGGTACAACTAAGCAATTGTACATTTCTATAAGAAATAAACATTATTACCAGTGTTTCAATCATATTTAAGATATTATAAGTAATTTTGAAGAATGAAAAAAAATTGCTACAGATTTTTTCTCAATTAAAAAGTACATTTTAAAAGTAAAATTATTCAAGTCATTTCTACTGCTAGAGAATTTTGGTTTGAAAAGACAGAATGATGCAAAGGAACAGCTCTGTGAGAAATTATTGTCAATGTTTGAAATGTGCTCTCAAGAGAAGAGTAGAAAACTTGAACACCATTTCTGTCATATACAGGTTTGAAACGACACAGAGTCAGTTTGGTGACTTGCTGCTTTATTTCTGTGCATGATTGAAAAATATGAATGCTACAATCAAACCGAGCCAAGATACCGAATGGGTATTTACAATGCGCATGTGAAGGTTTCTGGAGGCAGAACATTGAAATACTTAAAAAAATATATTCACCCATTCTTTTGTCACACACCACTTGTTTTCAGTAGATTTGGTGTAACTCAGTGCATACTTAGGGATTTATGATATCCATGTTGCCAAGTCAAAGATGCGTTAGAAGTTTCTGGATAAGAGTGCATTTGGTTTTGGTGAAAGGTAACCTTCACCTCGTGTTGATGTCCATTATAGTATCCCTCAGCGCTCCAGTGATGACCAAAGTGTCCATGACCAAGTTCATAGCTGTAAAGTGAAGGGGTCAAATTTGATATGTCCTGGTAAAAAATCCCCGGCAACTCTTGTGAAGCAGTAAGGTCTGCCTGATTGGAAATGCTGTTCTTCGCAGATTCCTGAAAAGCTCCTTTCTTTATGTGCAGAGACTCACTCTCTCCTGGTTGCCGGAAGCACTCTGTATGAGTACAAAGAGGTGCACTTGGTTCTGCAGATGAATGTGTTTGTAGATATGAAGACAATGTTGAAATGTGGTGGATGGCACGGCGGAGCGTTGCAATTTTCGACAGACGCTTTCCTGTAAGGTCGTGTTTGAGCACAGTGCGTAACGCATTGAACGCTTGGTTGTAATCCAAGATCCGCTTCCGTTCTCGAATATTGGCAGCAACTCTTCTTGCTTTGGACCTCTTTGGTCGAGAAAGCCTCTTTGCTTCATTGGGATCCTCTATGTCACTTGGACAATGGCTGTTGTCACAGTCATCATCTTGACCAACAGAACAATCCTCCAGCTCATCCTCTGAAGCTTCAGATTCTGTACTTGTGCTGCTCAGACTCATCGCTTTAGATTTTTGTACTCTGTGTAAGCTTTGATTCATAAAATGGAAGATCTGAGAGCCCTACACAGAGATGGCTTTGAAGACATGGTCAAATCCTTCTCACCTTCTCGATCCCTTCTGTCAGACTCCGAGAGGCAAAAAGGCTTTTTGAAGGCAATCTGAGGATGTCACGTGAGCCAGCTACCTATGAGCAAAGGTGTATTCTGTGTTTATAAGTGCCCTCCAGGCAGGTAAAGACATCAGTCAACAAGCTTTGACACACCTTCTCAACACACAGAACCCATCTTTTCAAGTTTACTGTGCCAGAAAACCAGCAAAATGTTGATAAATTGATATTCACAGCAAAATTGATTGATAGCTGTAAAATCCAGGTTTAGTCATATTTGGAAACAAATTCTTTAAAGAAATTGTGTTAAAATCTGTCTAAGACATTTTCATTCTGTATGTTTCATATTTAAAGTTAAAACGATTTAATGATTTGATATGATATGAACTATTCTCTCATTCTGGGGTAAAATTCAGCCATTTATTGCTATATTTACCAGGTAAAACTGTCCAGTTCTAAATATTTACCCTTAGAGGTCTGGGCCCTTGTAATACTTTACAATTTGTTCTAGTAAATTATCTTTAAAATCATTTTTTGAGGCGATGCTTGAAATCATTTTAGTACAACCTCAAGCTTCCCTTTTTTACAAATAAAAGGAAAAAATTTTAATTACATTAAACATTAATTCCTTACACAACAAACCTAAATTTTTACAAAAAATACAATTCCGAGCATACAATTGTAAATATTTGCAGCAAAATTTGAGATTGAACAATTGTATGTTTTATTTCAAAAATCAAAAGTTTTAGGGCAAAAAATAGTCATAAAATAATGCAGAAAAACATAGACAAGGTCAAAACAAAACCTCTGATAAACCTTATACACTGTTCCAAAGGCTTTTTGTGTCAATGAGCTCATGTGCTAGAGCTTTGAAAAACACAAGCTATATCACAGGTGTTGTACTTTCAAGTTTTATCCCTTCTTTTTACCAATAGATGTCACTGATTTGTTGTCTGTAAAATGAAACTGAAAGACCCCAATTTTTTTCATATTTTTCACAAATTTGCTTTGAAGAAATGAATTACACATAACCACAAAAGAAAAGTCTCTTTGGGATTTCAATGCTAGCAAACACTAGAAAGACGGTGTAAGCTGCTGTATTAAGAGAAAAATACGAACACTCATGACAAATTACAACATTGCCAGATAAGCCACTTTTGCCAATTTGCCTTACACCTTTTCTCTGCCAGTGGGATGGAAAAACACTTATCATGTGTCACATAAACTTCATTTCTCAGTATGGTCACAATTAGCTGTTGTGCATTAAGTGATTACTGGTCTTCCTGGGCTGCAGAGAGTGACAGTGTAATTTGGTTGTCTGCAAAGTCATAAATCTAATGTGTGCTTCCTGCAGGGCAAGAACAGACAGTAGCCACCTCACTTCAAAGCTGGGGAAAAGGAACACAGATATTTTACAATTATTACCTGTGATGACTTTGAGTTAAGGGCTTGAGACACTGCCTTTTTATTCTCACTCACAAACAGCTTGTGTATACCCAACTTGAACTCTAATGTGTCTATGAAAGATTTAACCTCTTACTGTCATCTTATGGTGTGATGAATGTGTCATTCGATTTCTTTTGTAAGAAAACAAAGTATGCGCCACATAGTGACCACATGGAATTGGATATTTTCTTCAGTTTTTTACTGCTTTTTTAAACTCTGTTTGAAATAAATGTTTGACATTCGGATGACAATGTAAGGAAACAAGACCAAGACAAGATACAAAAAAGTATATTGGCGTGAGTTTCAAAAACCAACTGTAGTAGCCAGTAAAACCAAGTAAATTACTTTGTAAAAAAAAAAAATAAAAAAAATGGCACTTTTGAATGTTACATACTAAAACAAACACCTAGAGATTGTAGGCGTTCACTTCAAAACTCCACCAGTGTTATCTTAAGGTATGTGTGATGTAAAATGGCGAAGCTTTTTTGACTTTGTTAAACTATATACGCACAGTGGTCGTCGAAAATCAACAAAACTCAACCATACAATGTCTGATCTCTCCCAAATTTACCAACTGTGTTAACAATTCATGTGTGAACTCATCTAAAATGTGCTTCCTTGGCCAAAACGCCACCAGGTGGATACAAGAAATACAGAATTTAACATTTATATGGTACTTCTTTTCACCAGTTTTGACATATGTGACTAGAACATTATTGATCAATGATTTTTTTCCGCTTGAAAACGTCTTATAAATAAGTTTCAGTCATAGTGCATATAGCACGAAGAACTGACCATCAAGAGGTGATGGTACCGGAGGAGCTTAAGCCCTTTGATTGGGGAGAAGGGGTCTTTTTTTATACCAGCCACCCTCAACCTAAGAATCCACTTTAAGAACTGCTGTTAGGTCATAATGGTAAAAGCGTTACATCTTCTCTTGGGCTATTGCTATTTTACAATTACCAAGCCTCCAGTCGAACCAGTGGCTCAAGTGCTTTCTAACGGCTGAGATTATATCAGCATTGGGTGGCGGTTCAATAATCTTTAAAGAAACAATGAGACACCATTTCAAGCATTGCTTCCTTCCTGTCCAACTTTTACTGCCTATAGCAATCTAGCTTAAAGTGCTGATGATTATTCAGCATATATTCATCATCATTTAAAAACCTCTCTCATTCTGAATAAATCTTTGCTTGAGTCTGGGTGCTACCTGGTTGGATTTTCAACTTTCCAAATAAAAGACATTTTAAATGAGGAAAGAATCTGCACGTTGTCTGCACCATATCGTTAAGCATTTGCTACATGGAAGAGATGCTAATTTTCTAATTATGCCATTACCACACTTGTAAACATGGTGAATGCTGCCAGAATGTGCCTGGATGGTACTGTTTGGGAGAAGACAATTTATTTTTATCAAGCAAGAACCTCCATCAATTAATTACATGATTGCAGGTGCAAAATATCTAAGAAACAAGCAATGTATAGTCTGTAAAGCTAATTTTTATTCTATTTATTAATTAACTTTGCATACTACACAAAGGGCCAGGAAGTTGAGAAATCATTCATTCATTTTCCAACCCATTTGTTCCATTTCAGGGTCACAGGGGTCTGCCAGTACACCCTTAAAAGGTTGCCAGTCCATCACAGGGCAAGATTCACTCACACATTCAATTAACTTAACCGCAGGTTTTTGGGATTGTGGGGGAAACACGGGGAGCACATGGAATTCTACAATATAAAGGCAGTAATTTATTAAAAGGTGGTATTTAATTTAGCAACAGGTAAGTAAATGTATTAAAATTGTAAAAAACTTCTGTAGAAGGGTCAAAGATGCACATCCACATTAAAGTTTCAATCATCAAAACTATTTTCTATTTTTATAATAATGTACTGAAAGTTGCTAAACGCTGCTCTGTAGCATGTTTTGACTGATAACAGTGTTGACTAGATGTCCCTTATGGGCGTGAGGTGTTTTCCAGATCTGGAGTGAAAGGCAAATTGCATTTTGTTAGCGGAAAGTATAGTTGCTTAAGTAAGTATTACAACATCCTCTTCCTTTTCTTGTTCTGCAATTATAATCCAAAATGCTGGTTTGTTTAAACACAGGCCTCTGGATTATGTCATAGTCTTTACTCTCTATACTTTCAAATTAGTAGTAAAATTGCAAAACCTTTGCATGTTAATTAAAGGCTTTTGTGAGTTTACACTCAATAAAACCAATGAAACTTTGCTGATAAATATATTCTCAGATGTGACCATTTTGGGACAACATCAAGGTGAGCAAAGACAAAGATTGATAGTTCTGTTGCCAGACTGAGCAGAGCGTGGGAAAGTCTGTTGAAGTATTTTACCACTTTTTCTCAGTGGTCATGGTCAAAAAATGAGGGGTCATGAGGACTGAAAGAAGAGACAGGACGACTTGCTAATTAAAGGCTATGTTAGCAAAGTATTGTCCTTCTTTTTGCAGGTTGCTGAAGAAAGAAAGAAATCAACAAACAATGTAGTTGCCTCCAAAACATTTAATAAATAAAAGTTTTGTTTCATAAATTACATTTTTGTCACTCTGTCTTAAAGAGGTTTGATTGTTGGAGCTTTGAACATTAAAAGGTAAGTCAAAGGTTAAATAGTAGCCTTGAGCTGCACACATATCTTCAGCTCATAAAGTCTATCTTTGCTAAAACAAGTTGAGCAATACACAAAATAAGAAAGTTTTTGGATTTTAATTGAGTTTTTTCAGTTGCAGACATTCAGGAATGAAAGTGCCACATTCAAAAATGCAATTTAACTCTGCTTAATTTGGGATTTTAATATTATCGTAGTATTTTTAATGGAGCGGTGTATTCATATCAAGCCATTCAAATGAGTTAGTAGTACCTGCTACACCTACTAGAAGCTTGCTTTGGTGTGGTAAGATCAAATTATGCTAAGGAATATGATCCAAAGAAACAGCATAGGCTTTGGGTTGGGTTTAATGTACAGGTTTAGTTAAAGATTAAAAAGAACTAATTTAAAATACCATAAAAGGCTGCCCAGCAATTCAAGTATTCAGTCAGATGTAACGAACAGCATCTCTAACAACCTACTGGATTAACTCAAGGCTGCCAATTGTGGGAGTAGTCACCAACTGAACAATTTGAATGTTGTTGATGGTGGCTGATAATAGCCGTAGATGTCTCTCTTTAAATTCAAGTTATTTTAAAATTAGTCCAAAGAGAGGTAATTAGTGCACAAAGACTCAAGGAGATGAGATGGAAGCAGAAAACCGAACAGGATCAGTAAGGGAGACAGGATAATAGAGAGGAGATGACTATTCCAGTGATTGTGAGTGGGAAGGATTGATCAGTGATTCAATGGAATCCTGGGTGTTTGTTATTGGTAGTTGTTGTTACTCAATGTATCTGTGTCATACCCATTGTACAACTTCAAACGGCATAAAATGCAGATTTTTCCTAAGCAGGAAAATGTTGTCATATTACACCAATTCTAGTCTTTCTATTAGCTCCCATCCGGTTATCCGTTTTAGGATCATTCATTCCTAGGGGGAATTTAGTGCCTTTGATTCACCTGAGGGATATTTTAGAAGACAAAAGCGAGGAAGTTCCTTGAAGAAATCATCCAGCAACTTTCCCCCAGTTATCTGAACTGCAATTCAATGTCAGGCCGCTTGATATAGGTGTCAGAAGCGAGAAATTTGCTGCAAAATAAAACACCTTTGAACCTATGTTTGAAATGTTTTTTAATCATATTTTTTTTTACAAATATATATTATTTTGACCTTCATGACAACCTTGAGGAGGGTTGGACTTTGGGTTTGGACTATTAGTAATTATTTTAAGTGATAATAAACCTTTGGGAATCTATACTACAAACACGTACCACCTCAGTGCACCCTTTAATTATTATTACCTTGTAGTGATAAACTACAGAATTTTATTCTAAATATTGTCATGCTTTTGAGCTATGAATCTTTACGTACAATAATCAGCTGCTTGTGATTCATTTGTTATGGAATCCTTTCCATAACAAATAAGTGATGTGGTCCAACACATAAACACTGATGATTTACAAGAGGGGTTGGCAGATTAATTGTCTTGTACTAAGAAGTTCAAGCATGCTTTTCAACCCAACCCAGCCTTGTTTTTGATGAATGGCAGGACACTGTGTAATTATTAGTCGTCATGTATAAATCAAGATTCTTCAGATAGCTGTGTCCAAACCGGGTGAATTCAAGATAGCCTGACCATAACTTTGAATTGTTAAAGATTTATAAATCTTCTGACTGAAGTTAGATAATGAGAAGCTGTTTTCTGTCAGTTATTAGAAGACAGTGACACAATTATTTAGATGCATGCTTTTAAAGGGGAGGTGAGGCTTGAGAAGTATGTGGGAAATTAGAGGTTTACATCGAAAACACAAATTTTTACAACATTCTTTGGGGCAAAACAGTTTGTGACTGGATCAGACTAAAGGCGCTGTATGTTTTATTGGAATGTGACGTATTGAACAAAATTAATATCATAAAGGCTGTGATATTGGTGGTTTGCAGTTAAATTATTGTAATTACGTTAACCTTATAGTCAACGCCAGGGGCACTCAAACTTTGACCCCCCAATGGTAAAGCACAAATACCTCTTTTATTTTTTTATAGTTAAAAACACTTTCCCAATCAGTCCATTTTCTTATACAAGCATATTCTTCTCCAGCTCAAATTGGGTGTAATACCCCACATTCACTACTAAGGAGAATTCATTGGTTTTTAAACCCCATGGAAGCTGTGTTCAGTTGTCCGAGCTGCACAGCCATGCTGCCCCCTTATACTTCCGCACATTAAAATATAACATATTTTATGTTAAAATATGCAAAGGCAAGATAAAGACTTTCTGTGGTGCCAAATACAGGAAAACAAGGCAGATTTCAAGTACAGGATCTAAACGTTCACTGGAAATTCATTGCTAGCACGTGTCACACTTTAGAGCTGCTATGGGTCATGCAAGAGTGTTGTGCTGTAAACAGAACTTAGCCAAAAAAGTGTCATATTAAGCAGCTATAGCTTTAGAATAAGAGATTAAGAGTACACATTCGCTTTTCTTGAAAGTACCAGCTCCATTCTGTACTGGGCGGAGGGGGTAGCACTGTGGTCTTCCGGTTAGAAGGTTGACGGTTCATGGCTCACCGGTTATTCATTAATCCATTCACTTTCCAACACGTTTATTCCCTTTTGGGGTCACGGGGTCTGCTGGTGCCTATCTCCAGCACACATTGGGCTAGAAGCGGGGGTACACCTCCCCCTCTAATGCTTTTTATTTTTGTTATAAAACAAAAACTGTTCATTCTCAATATTTGCTGTAAAAAAAATTACAGTTTAATTATCAAAATTGTATTTGTCGTACAGGTTTGTTGTGCAATTATTGTGTAATATAATGGGAAAAACATTTATAAAAATAATTTTAAGCATTACCACAAAAAACATTTTTTTTGAAGTCAATGTAATAATTTCTGATTTCTAAGGGATAAAATGCAAGTAAACATTGCGCTATAAAAACATTTCAACACCCTAAGCTAATTGCCATTGCTCATTGTATCTATCTCTGTACATAGAGCCGCACTGTGAAAGTTTACCAAAAAAGCAGATATGTTCAAAATCTTTGAAAATTATGAAAAATTAACCAGATATTTACTCTGTTTAAGACAGGTTTCAGTACAACAAAAGTCAGAGTGAGGCGTTAACAGCTTGTTTGGATTAAATACCCTATTCATTAGGGGGTTCCCAAGCTACAGTATGCACTATAATTACCACCGCTGCACTTAACAGGGTAATGGAAATTTCAGGAACCTCTTGGCCTTCCATTCAAGTCCTTGTAAAAGAGCACAACGGTACATTGTTGACACATGCCTTCTGATCTGCTTTTGCACTTGTTCGTTGGCACATCTGCTGAATGAGGTTATGTTAAAGATGGCTGTTGCGTCTTGTCAGGAGAGGCTGGGCTGGTCTTTCTTCCTTCCCTGACTCATCATATATAGCACTGGCTCCATCTACAGTTGTAAAAGATAGAGACTGCCCAGAAATGAATCACGTCTGGCAGATTAGAAAGGAGAACATTATCATTCAGAGAAACACTTTGACACCATGAGACCATGCTGTTCTAGTCATCTTACTTTTATTTAGTACTTTTGCCAAGTCGTGGTCAAACCAGATATAGCATCATAGCTTCAAACCAGATATAAATACCAAGGCCTAAAGAACAGAGTCTGCTTTCAATTATTATAATGCCCATAACTTTTCTCCCTTGTATTTCAAATGAGGGTGTTTATCATTAACAATAGAACAGTGGGTACCTTTCTTATTTAGACATTCAGGGGTTCAAAGCCAGCTGGTGGTTGCTGGGTTTTCCTCCGGGAGCTCAGATTTCCACAAACTGATGATTTTAAGACTTTAAATTCCCATCATGAATGACTATTGAGTGAAAGTACCTCACGCAATGAGTGGGTGACATGTACAAGGTCAGCCCCTGCCATGTATTTGCCCAATGTGAGCTGGAGATTGGTACCACCAGAACTTTGGTAAAAAAAAGCACCTGCATATACCGGTACTTCACCCCATTTTACAAGTGTATTGGTGCCCTCGATCTCCAGGTCAGTACAGATGTATTGAGCTTACCATTGTTCTGTCTGCTGAAGTCCGCTAATGCCCAGAAGAAGGTAGTCCACATGCTGGTGGTGTAATAGATACACTGTCCCCATTTTTATTTTCAGTTACCTGAAAATATTTCACATTTTTTTTACCTATTAAGGATTCATTTTAATTTTTAGCCTACTTTTGTAATGAAATTGTTCACTGATCACTTTGAGAATTTAATTTCCTTGTTTGGCACCACAACTAAAACTGGGATTTTAAAGTTGGGTCAGAGTCAGACTCCTTTTCACCAGCATCAACCTTATTTTCCCCCAAGACTTTTATATTTTATATTAGTAACATTTTCCTTTCACGACACCTTAACATTAAACCACAACGTTGTCCCAACACGTCGCCAAAATTATAACGATAAACATGTTTGAACTCATTCATCTCTCAGAAAACTGTAAATGTCCAGAACATTCCAGAAGAGTGAAATATGAGCAGATAATGATACAAACTGTTATTGGCTGTAAGTGTTTTGACAAAAACATAGACTCTGAAATCACTCGTATAGCCTTTTGGGCTATTGTGGCATGCTTAAGGCTAGTGGCTTCTAAACGTGTGTCACAGCATTAAAGAGACCGAAAACTAGCATTCTAGCAGCTCTCTGCAATTAGCAAGCCAGCCTTTCACTCAAGGATATCTAGATTGTTAGATTACTAGTTGAGATATGTGATTTATGCACTTGCTGGAGACTGAGCTTGACACAAGAAGACATTATATAATGGCCTGTAGGTAATATTTGTTATGTCTTAGGAATGTAAGATACATTACATTGCCAAAGGATGCACTCGTCCACTTATAGATGAACTTGGGTGACATTGCATGAAAAAAATACTGAGTGTTGACTAACATGAAGCTATTAACATTATTTGTTTTCTTGGATGAACATGAGGTTTGAAAACTCAAGAGATTGAGAAAAACATTTTATGGTAAGCTCAAGCATAAGATTAGATTAGACTCACCTTTATTGTCATTGCACATGGTTACAAGTCAACGAAATGCAGTTAGCATCTAATTAGAAGTGCAAGTTACCAGTGCAATGTATATAGATCTATATAAAACTATATAAATACAAGATGAAGTATATGCTATGTATAAATAGGATTTACAGAGAATAAATGCACTGTATATAAATATATAGTGTAAAGTGAGCAGTTAGGTAAATTACAGAATGTACAGAATAATTGTAAATTTACAGATATGTTAAAATATAAGTGTAGAACAAAGATAAACAGAAACTATATACAGGTGAATATGCAGTATGTGCTATGAATATACATTTGAATAAATGTGACTAACTTCACAGCTAGATGGCAATGCAGGAAAAGAGTCCAAAAAGACCATCAAATGGCTTTAAACATCTCAACACAATCACTTTAGTTAGCTTTATGCGCTATACTTGGAGCTTGTTTGATCAAAGGTCAGTTAAGCAATCTCTTCTGAAGAATTCTTAAACTGGAAATGCATGGCAGACGTAAACAGATTGTAGACACGTATCTGTTCTTTACACTTCAGCTAAATCTGTTACTTGTTCTTTCACCAAAAGTTCATATTGCAGTTCACAGAGGTTCCTGTCCAGGTCACTCTATTCAGAAAGAAAGAGCGTCACTGAAATAGTAACACGAAATCAAGGTTAATGGTTAAAACAGTGCTATTCTGCCCTCATCTGGTTCATATATGAGAATGCATGGAATTTGCTGGAATCTGCATTTCATTCACATTCAGAGTTGTACCCTAATAATACATTTACTTTATTATAATTTTATTAACAGCATATTAGCGTTGCAAATTGTTGTCATTATCATAAAAAAAAATTGTGTTGCCAAAAATAGAACTTTTCACTTTTATTTGACCTTAATTCAAAATTAATTTTTGGTTCATCTCAAAACAGATAAAATCATTTCAATTAGATATATTTTAGGGGGACAAAATAAAAAATCAAAACAATTGTTTAAATGCAGAGAGAAATAAGACTTTAAAGTATAGACTAATATGCAACTTTAAAAGTTGCATAAACAATATTGAAAGTTAATAAATATTATATTTAATTGTGATTATCCTTTTTAACATATACTAAACTGAAACCTACTAAATTCTATGGATTAATAAGAAAATATACATTTTTACTACTCCAGGTGGAAGTAGTAAAAATCATTCCTTATGTACTAGGATGTTGACTATTTTAAATTATTATTGAAGATAAATGTTTCAATAACAAAGGGAAACCTCTTAAAAGCTAGGTTGGGCTCTCTGTCCATATGGGACTCCCCTGCTTATACCGTTATATTCATGGTGTTTACCACAAACAAGTAGTAAAGAGGGATGCTTAGACATATGGATGCTTAGTTTCAGTGTTGAAACTCTCTCCCTCCTGAGACAACCATTACTGTGGTGACCTTGAGCAAGTCACCAGTTACCACAGCTCCAAGGGGCCATGGCTGCCCACTGCTCCCGGTGTGTTTATTCACTGTTGTGTGTGTGCACTTGGATGGGTTGAATGCAGAGCACAAATTCCTTGTATGGGTCACTCCATACTTGGTCCTAACGTCACTTTCACCCCTCTCCCCAGACACCTCCTCCAGCTCCGATGCATTCTTTATATATATGTGTGTGTGCGTGCATGTGTGTGTGAGTGCGTGTATGCGTGAAATGAAAGGTGAACTGTTCAGTGATTAAACTGACATTTAGTTTTGCTGTTGGTGGTACATTTGTATTGCTGTGAAACTATTCTGTAATGCAGTTCAAAGGGCTACTGGTTGTGTTTTTGTTAAGACCATTTCCAATAATAAAACACAGATTGCTACATTATTTCCTATTATTTAAAAGAATTTTCCATTCTATTTAACTGTAAAATACTAAAATACTTTTTACTTCAAAGGAAAACAATCAGAAGTGGCTGGATCCCAAATCATATTCACTGTCAACCTGAATAGAAAGTAGAATCCTATATAGAGATAGTGTGAGGTATAGCCAGTGTCATCAAACAACTAAATCCATTTGCCCAAGACGTCGGAGACAAAACAGACATTAGCTCAGACCAGATGTTCACCTGTTAAAGTGCATCTGTTCTAGCTCTAATTCTTTGTTTTGAGGCCTATGACAATGACCTTGCAATCCACCATTGCCTGTCTTTTCCCTTTCCCCAATATGGATTTATGGTCTCATTAAATAGACATGTCTATGTTTTATTATCAATAAGGAATAGAAAACAGAGAGACATTTTTTGAATATGCTTTATTGAATATAAATGTTCTGTACACTTACCTGTCTTCCTGATTCCCGATTGGTGTTGTTTTAGTACAAGAAATAACGTCTTTCTCTTCGTTGGAGACTGCTAATTTGGGGAATTATTTTGATATGTTTTATGAGGAATCATTAAGAAAGCCAATCACTGGTTGTGAATTAGCATAAATTGATCAAGCCATGCCCACTTGCATAATAGTGTCAAATATCTTCAAGACATGGAGGTTTATTTTTTTTAATGTCAAAGATTCTTCCATAACAACCAGGCTGTTTACCATAGCAACCAATTTGGAATATCTCTATGTCAGCTAAGGAAATTGTTAAGGACATGGGAGTTTATGTCACTAGTTGTGAGATGGTGAACTTTATTTTATGTCTCTGTCCCATCCATAGCTACCAGGCTGTTTATCACTGAAACCAATTTGGTCTTTTTTGTTTTAGATCAACAAATAAAAACCATAGTTTATATTACTCATTGGGCCGTGAACATTCATTCATTCATTTATTTATTTTCCAACCCGCTTATTCCCATTTTGGGGTCACTGGAGTCTGCAAGCACACATTGGGCGAGAGGCGGGGGTTCAACCTGGACAGGTCACCAGTCCATCGCAGGGCAGACATGAACATTTTAAATAAATATTTTTAAACTGCACTAGTACAAGCAGTACTAAAGTTTGCATGCAATTATTTATGTTTAGTATAAGGGAAGATATACTAAAGGGAGAATAAGAGCCAAAACTATGTTTTTATAACTATGTTATAAAGGTTTCAAGAAAGTCCAAAGAGTGAGAACAGATAGGAAAGGAAAGACTCATAAAGCATGCGATCTGCTAATGTAACAGCATAAGCAACAATAGCAAACTCCCTAGGACCGACAGGTCCTACCATACAAAGCCAAAAACTCAAATTTAGAATAGAACCATTTTTGCAGATTAATTGAGAGACAAAATTACATTTATTTTTATATAATAAATTCATATTGTTCCAGGTTAAGTTTAAGTGTGGAGTACAGTTATATTTGTAGACCTAGTAGACCTTTTTTTTTAAAATTGCCAACATATAAAACTACAACATATAAACATCAAGACATCAAAAAAATAAGAACAAAGTAATTTACAGAAAGATACAAGAAAAAGAAAAATACAACAAGGCTTTACACTTTGCATATTAGCATAAATTTAACTCTTTGGCATACAATAAAGTATTTTTGCATTTTTCACTCTCACCAAACTGTAAGGATTCCAAAACAATCTAAAATCACTCAAAAACACCTTTAAACAGGGTTTGGAATTTGAAATTCTACATTTATGGATATGAAATTTTCCAAATAAAATGAGTAAATTTAAAATATAATCAAGTGGCACACTCCTAGATTCAAAATACACCACAATATGCTTAGCAGATAAATCGCATCTATGAGTAGATTTCTCTTGAATGTAAGAAGATAAATTTCCCCAAAACTCTTTAACATATACACACTCATGAAAAAGATGTAGAAGTTTTTCTGGCTGATTTAAACAAAATGAACAGTTTTCTTTAGTATCTGTAAATTTAGATAATATGTAATTACTTACATAAATATTGTGAATGGTTTTTAAGTGTAGTTCCCTAAGTCTATTAGATATATAAAATCTAAAAGGAAGCAGCCAAGCTTTCTTCCAAATTATATCAGTAAAATAAACCTTCCAGAAAAACTTACCCCGAGGCTGAACAACTCTTTTTATAGAAAATAGTTGTTGAATATATTTATTAGTGCAATTCTTACTACTAAAGTCTATCCCATTCAATTTGAGTACAATATCCGTCTTATTAATTTTGTATGACATCATATGCCCTTTAAACAATAGAGTATACCTTCAGAAATAGCTTTCGTAACCAAATTAGAATCTTTAAACTTTATAGGAAATGACCATTTACTCATAATACTCTCATAAGAGAGCACCTAGTATATTTAGCTTGTGGATATAAACTGTGTTTGTGTGACGGCTTCCTGTGGCCTTTGAAGCCTCCACGCCTAGTACCGCGCTCGCGACGCACGGACTGCGCACGCCTCTCCCGAGCTGCCTGAACGCGATCTGTGATTGGGCAGAGCGAATCTCTCAACTCCCCTCGTCCATCGAGCACCGGTTGAGCACATTCTGTCATTCGCGTTAACGTTAAATGGAGGAACGTCCCCACGAAGGGGCAATCGGAATACTTTTCAGCCATGGAGCAGAGAATAGCCCTAATCGATCGAACATATCGGTAAACAATGATCAGAACCACAGTCAGCTTCAGAACGAGAAAACGCAGACGAAGAAAACAGGTTGGTAAACAGCAACGTTCATTTTTTCCCTCTGGCATGCGTCCGATAGCTGTCGCCATTTGAGCTTGTGCCATTTTATACTTTATGTTGAGTTAAATGGGGTGAACGTTTTGATGACTCAACAGTTTGGAGTAGTTGCATGCCATGTTAGCCACAAAGCTAACTAGCGTAAAGGGACATTGACCTTGTGCACCGGTCTCTCGCCATGCATTACATATTTGTCTGACTTTTAATCAATCCCCATATGCACATTTCCGACTGTGACATTATAAAGAGCAATTGGGTGACTATGTGTCCAAAATAGCTCGCTAGCTCTGCCCTGTTGCTGCCACAGCAACATCAACCGGCTCCTGTGGAATGTTCCTGGTCGTAGCTTAAGCTTGTTGTTATTTCCTGTCCGCCATGATGGACGGCCAAATCTCAGAAACTTCTCTGCGACCCATTTATTTTAAGAAACACACTCATTTGACCGACAAGCCAGGGGGGATTCAAATATTGTTGTTATTTTTAACACGATGTGTTAATTCGTGAGACTTTGGTATCGTAGTTTTGCTTAGCTGAGCTGGAAATTGGGCCTTTTGCTCTTTGACAGTCATGTGAGCGGGCCTGGCAGAGAGTAATGAGTCAGATTCGGCACCAAGTGGCCTGACTAGAACGCGACAGAAATCCTACACTCGTTGAAACAAACCGTAAATAGAATCACACGGAAAATCCCATACGCGAGCGTTTAAAATCCAAATGCTTGGATGCATAAAATCTGAGAATTTCACAAAATTTCTCGGGCGTTCTATTATGTGTAAACATAACGTAATTTAAGCGTTTAACTCATTTTCTCAAGTGTTCAACGCCAAAGTTGACCACGTCTACTAATGAAAGTCATCAATTTTACATTTAAATGAAAACTAGCGTCGTGGACCGTGTTATCTTCGAGATGAAGCCATTTGTTACGCTTGTGTTAACTTTAATAGCATGTCATGCCATCAAAATATACTCACTGCAGTAGATGAATAATGTTCACTCAAAGTGTTTGCCTTTTTTAATGCACAAAACACCTAATTGAATGCGGATAATAATTCAGGCTGTACGCTTAGCATGCTAAGCTAATGTTAGCTGATAACCATTCGTAAAATCCGTTGGAAAGTAACAAGAAAATATGAATTTAGTAAAATTGTTTAAATATAATCGTCGAAATTGTTGTACATGAAGTAAATTCTGCCGACGTTAGTTAAATGCATTCATAAATTTTGCCGACCAAGTAATTTGAACTTCCGTGACCTAACCACACAAATTAAAGCCTCAGTAAGGCTCAATTGTGTTTTAATTGGTCAAGTGCTTTCAGCTCTATTTTTTTTACTTATCTTACTTCTATTTGCATGCTAACACTTATTTCTACCGCTAAAGAATTACTCAAAAGATGACTCCATTATGACACGTCATAGCTTCGTTTAAAATGGGGCGATGTCAGACTGAGCTGGCGAATGAAAGCATGCCTGCGTGGGTCACTCATTCAGTCCTCAGAGGGGGTTCAGAAATATGAATAGGAAAGTCTTATTGGTTTTTTGCATTTTTGCCTGCCTTAAATCCCTCTCTTCCTGTCCTAATCTGCTTGCTACTAAGAAACACATGCACATTTTGCTACAATTGTATGTTTTATTGTAAAGTGAAAATTTTTGTAGATGTGTCTAGATGTTTGATTTAGCAAAATAAAGTGAATTCTATGAATGTATATTATTTATCTCTCCATACGATCGATACAAAGAAGGATAAAAAAATAGTATTTGCTAGCCATCAGAACCAAACCAAAAACCGTAAGTTTTTGTGTACCATTACATCCCTAGTATACCAAGTATTGTTTTTTTTTTTTTTTTTTTTTAAGATCTGGGGATCTATCAATGTAGTTTTTTTGTATTAAACTAATTTATTTTCTGTGCAGAAAATGGCAAAGTAAATGGAATTCTGAAGGAGGGAGAATTGACTCCCACTTCCTTTAACCCAGCCAACTCCTTGCACCCTGCAAACAGAAATGGCGAGAGACACCTGTTCAACCTTTCTGTGAAACAGAAACCCACTCGACGGGCTTTCACTGCAGACTCAGTAGGGGACCGAAAAGGCAGGAACAGTATGGACTTCAAAAATGACAAGTCCTCTGAGTTTATCACACTTGAGGGCAAAAAAGAGGTATTGGCTTCTCTGAATGGTGTGGGGCCACATACTTCTATACCACTTACCAATGGTTACCCCAGCTACCCTGGTGCTGACGATGGCAGTGGCTCAGACAGTGGGTACACTACTCCCAAGAAGCGCCGGGCTCAGAAGAATGGCAAAGCTGGGGACAACATGACTGTTTCTGCCCAGGGAAAAGCAATGCAGCAAGTTGGGAAACAAGACCATGGACCACCACTGCCAGTGTCTGTCTCTGGTTCACACATGAATGATGACAGTGTTGGCTCTAAAACAGAGTCATACCTCAAAGCCAAGGAACAAACTGTCTCTGCAATGCCAGCTCCTTTGACTGGCACTGAGCTTCAACGGAAAAACTCAGATGGCAAAGCTGCTGGCAAACGGTTTGTGGAGCGTTCCAGCAAGGTAAAGGTGGCAGCCTCCACCAAAGAAGACTCATGGACCTTGTTTAAACCTCCTCCAGTATTTCCTGTGGACAATAGTAGTGCTAAGATTGTGCCTAAGATCAGTTATGCAAGCAAAGTAAAGGAGAACCTCAATAAGACTACCCAAGCTGGTGGAGAGGGACTTGTTCTTTCTCCCCAGGTGTCTGGGAGACCACAACATGTTCCCATGTCTGCGGTGAAAACGATCACTTCAGCTAGCTTTACCAATGGTCCCCTGACAGGGGAAGGAATTGGCTGTCCTTTGCCTGGCCCCCCTTTTGGTTCTGGTCCTCTGTTAGCAACACCAACTGTTGCCACTGAGAATGTAGCATCTCCTCCTGGTTACGGAACCATAGCCATTGGAAGTTCTACCACCTCTGCGGCTGAGCCCAGGAAGCCCAGCTTGTTTGTTTACCCAGTCACCCCATCCAATATGCAACTCTCACTTCCTAGTGGTCGCCAAGCTGATCCCCCTGCTGCTCCGACAAATCAGAAGTCTCTTGGGGATATTTTTCAGAACCAGTGGGGCTTGTCCTTTATAAATGAGCCCAACGCCGGACCAGAATGTGTGTTATACCGCTCAAATGGAAAGGACATGTCTGTGGAGGTGAGCTTTCAAGGAGGATACCCTGAAACAGTGGCCACACAGATCTCCACTACCTCTCAGAGACCAGATCAACCACTCCTCACCAAGGCTCGTGAGTCAGAAAAACGGACTAATGCACAGACTCGGAGTCGAAGTATGAGTGGAAGTGCCCCAATTTCAAGTGGGTTTGTTTTCGAGAACTCTGTCCTTTACATGGATGCCCAGAGGATCGAGACGGGGATTCATGGTGCAATAGTGTTTTGTTCTTCCTCTAAGGACATTTGTGCCGAGCTGCCTCCATCCTCCCCCTCTGTACCTAAGGTGGTTTTGGCCAAAGACCAGGGCCATACTAAGGGCTTTGATAGGAGGTCGAGTTGGGGGTCGTTTGATTTAAAAGCTGCTGTAATTTATCACACTGAAGGTAACTTCTATTTTTATTTTTACCATCTCTTTTTATAAGGTTCATGTGTTTTTTTTTTTTTTTTTTTTTTTTTTTATTGACTAAGACTATTCAGATAAGAAGTCTATTCAATGACTAGGGGTAGAACTGTTAATTCTATTTACTTGAGATAAAACAACTGAAGCATTCTACTTATTCTTATCGGTTTAAGATACTTTTAGAAATTTCCCAATAGAACGTTTTGAGAGTCTCTTTTGGATGTATGTAAATTGTGGTTTGATGTTATCTGTAAATGTGGTTAATTAGTCAAACATTAGAATTTTATCACAATTGTAAGATCTTGAATTTTCCATTTCTAAAGTCATGTTTTAATTGAAATTGTATCTTATTCTTTACAGAAATGGAATATATTTTGAATTTGCAAAAACAAGGTAAGTTACTAATATTTTTGTTGTTTGGACAAATGTTGTTGGATCATTCAGATATTGCAGCTGCTTTATCAGCATTGGCTGATAATTTATAATTATGTATAATTTTAGAATTTATGTAGGGTAATGGTAATTGGTAATTTCAATGACCACTGAGATTTAACAAATAAGTTTGTAATGTTTACCTTTGTTAGTAAAGAGAAAAACTGGAAAATAAGGCTGACTTTTTATTATTATTATTATTATTATTATTATTATTATTATTATTATTGTTATTAATAATATTATTTTGTGAGTTCTTTGGAGCCCCATTTGGTTTTTGTGCTTAATAAAGCACAAATGATGAATAAATATTAAATGAAATCTAGCGAGAGAGGGCAATCTATTGGTTATTCTCAACAGTAAAATACACACAGTATTATATTATAATTTGGAGATTGTTTAAAGGGGCTTTTAAGAATTGCTAACGTTTTAAAGGTGAAATTTTCTGAAGCTGGCTGCTGCATAATTAAATATAATGTAAACATTAACTTGTTTTTGTCAGTTGTTTCTCAGCCCAAGACCCCTTAAAGAAGTAATTTCATGTAAACATTTTAGAAGCCTTTTGCTGCATTGTAATAATTCTTGTTCGGCGAAAAAAACCCACATAAACTATATTAATGAAGGATCAAACTGTCCAAGTTAATAAAGAAACATAGCATTTTTGTAATTTGTGTAGCATTGTGGGAAATGCAGTTTTTTTTTTTAGACACTCAAAACTTTTAACCTCTCGCGGGCCACATTATATTACATGGCAGGCCAACTCTGGCCCGCGGGCCTTGAGTTTGACACATGTGATTTAAGTGAAGGGATGAAGTATTTTCTAAAATTAAAATGATCTTTGGGTTTATATATTCTGTCAGTTAATGTTAAAGGGGAAAATTACAACATTCAGAACAAGGTAAAATATGTTATGAAAATTGGTAGCGGTGGACCACTAGTTGCAACCTAAGAACTAGGGCTAAAGCGATTAGTCGACAATAAAAAATTGTCTACAAATATTTGTGTTGTCGAGTAATCATTTGATGTCATGTGACCTAATGTAAGGGTCACGTGTCACGATTTGAGCGCTACGGCGCTGTAGCACTAGAGTGTGATGCAGCCCTCCCGAATGCTACTGCGGTAGAAGAAAACTCAGCTCAAATTATGATTGAGTGCAAAGAATCCGAACGAGTAAAGTGTGGGAAAGTTTTACTAAACTTAACCAAAAATGCTGTCGTGTGCAATACATGTAAGGTGGAACTTGCTTTTCACGGGAGCACAACGTGCATGTTGGAGCACTTAAAGAGGAAGCATCCCGGTGTTGTGCCATTTTCGACTCCCCTCTGCGTGAACGCGCATTCAATCACGTGATTACACAGACTAAACCAATGAGAGTTTAAATAAAATGTTTACTCGTGAAGACAATTTGAATTTTATTTTGCTTATATGCTGCGTAGATGTCATATTTACTTGCAACACATTGTTCAACTATAAATATTGTTTAAAAAGTTTAAAAGAATGCAATCGCCTAAAGCAAGCAGTGAATATTGTAATAATTTATGAATGTACAGCATTATACAAACTTAGGATTAAACAAAGTAAAAAATCGTTGATATAAAAAAAAGCTATATAGATCCATTCAAATTATGGGGAAAAAACTTGTCCCACAATGAGGAAAGTTCATTTTAATAGCTTTAAGAGTCAAAAATAGAAATAAAATGAAGACACACACCAAAGCATTTCTTTCTCACACCATTCATTATCTTATGCTGATTCTAAAATGATCTTTATTTGTTTTTTACATTTTGAAATGTTGCCAGATTATTTAAGAATTGTTAGATTTGGTCACCCTCCAAATATCTAGTTTCATAACTGTGTATTTCCCTGTGATATTACTTTTAATGAACTAAAACGAGTGGTAAATCAACAATTATTAATGCAGCTGTCAAGATATGTTCACATTCAACTTTCTTTTTGTCTGTAATGCAGCTGATTATTTATTTTTTTTCTATTGAATTAGAACAAAACATGTAAACAATGCTTAGAGAGCATTTGTGTGTAATTTGAGTGTAACAGAATCAGAAAACTGAAAGAGAATGACCTGTTCAGTTGGCTCAAAGTTCATTAAAACAACGATTTCAATAGCTGAAGTGATTTTCTTATTTTATTTATTAGTTAGAATATTTGTAACTCATTATTTTAACTAGTTGAAAAAGCAGAATAATCGCTCAAAGGCAACTGATTAATCATTGAAATAATCGATGAATAATCGGTCTAATAATCGATTACCAAAGTAATTGTTTGCTGCAGCCCTACTAACAACCCGTCCTCTCATTTCTCCTTCCCATTTATATTGAGGTATCATTCCATTCACTCTCTCTTTTGTCCTACTCCCTAGATCCAAATCGAGTAGTCCTCTACAACGAGCCATGGGACGAACCTCCACAATGAGGCTCAGTTTGGGGAGCTATCTCAGAAGGACTGCTGCAAAAAGATATCTTCGAGGAGCCAGACTGCTGGCTCTGGCCATCCAGAATCAGAACTTGTGATGGTTTAGAAAGAACCTTATTATTCTGCTGCAGTCAAGCCTGAGCACACAGGAACAGAGTGCATTTGAGATAAGGTTAGATGGTTTTAGAAAATTAGTTAAAAAAAGAAAAAATAATAAAATAAAAAAGAACTGGGAGCTCAACTCCATCATGTTCTGACAGAAAGTTGCTGATGACAATATAAGAGATGGGACACGCAACCCGTGGCAAACACTCAAGATGATAAACCTGTCGTGACATTTGTTTGGACAGAGGCTTCTGTGTTTTAGAACTCGTGGAGCTGAAGAGCATCCTGGACGATTATGTGTCCTCTTTTGAATCATGCAGGCTCAAAGCGGTCATAATGCTTTGACCACAAAATGAAGAGCATCACTACAGTGAATCAAAGTGTCGCAAGAAGAACTTTGTTGCTTTTATTTTTTAATTTTAGCTCCATTTAAATGTCCGTTCGTGCAAACGTTTGGGATTATATGTCTTAATTTAAATTTTGGACAGAGTTTGGTCAGTGATATGTCTCCACCTTTATTTTTATTGTAACACTTAACACCTAAGGCTGGAAACAAGGTACAGGATTGGGAAAGCGTTCACTCTGAAGTCTGCTCTTTTGGGAGAGTTCTGTCATTTAAAAGTCTTATTGTCTACTCGCTTCTGTCACCTGACAGCCGTCAAGTCTCCTGTTCGATGTGTGAAGGCATGTAAACGAAGAGCAGATATCAAGATCGTTCTGTATTTTTTTTATTTTAATTTTTTTTATGGTTTTCTTTAACATTTATTGTTATTAATTTCTTTTAAAGTGGAAATTAGAGCCCAGAACTAATTGATGTGCCACAGTTGGGTTAATGTTGTTTTACTTCATGATCGTTTGTTTTACAAATCGTTTTTTTCTTGCTAATGGCTTCTTATTGGACCATCACAGTATGAGAGAAGCAAAGCTGTTGGCGACTAGTCGAGTCATTTTTATATGCTTTTACTTGTTGGATTTGGTCTTCCATTCTTATTGGTTAAGTTCTTGTTGTAGCACATACGGTTCTCACCAATAGAAATGCTGTGGGCGGCATTTAAATCTTTCTAATGTCAGAGATTGCATTCTAAACTTAAATTCTATGCTCCGTTTTATCATTTCAATTGATTCATACTGAAGAATCAGTAGCACTTTATGTTTAATTGTATTTCCCTAAACATTAACATATCAATACATGTTTGAAATTCTTGTAATTAACCGTAGGCTACTAACTTTAACCTCTACTTAATGACACTTGGTCTGCAATCTCAAAAGAAAAGGATCTACACATTTAAACATTAAAAGAAAATGCTATTAAAAAGAGACTCAGGTAGATTTAAGGCAGTGTTCTTTTACCGAAAGTTCACCAACAGTGTTATTGCCAAAAAATGAATGATCATCCCATGTTTTTACCATCTGGGTTTAAAACTGTAACCTTTTGAGGGATGTGGTTTTTATATTCCGAAGGCCAATGTTTGCTTCCTTACTGGTATCGATAAACGTCAATCTTTTTGGTTCATAAACAAGAAAAACACTGCCAGGCAAACAGGTTAACCACACTACATAGCTACATTTGTTTATCAAGGTTTTCTTAATTTTTACCTTTTATATAAAGCATGTTATGGTTTCCAATGTGGTCAGTCTTCATAAAACTTGATCTTTTTCATCGGTCTATTCTGTCTTAGTTCAAGAGAAACTGGTGAAACCGTTGAGGCAGAAGAAACATGGGAAGAAACTTTGCTTCACCATTTCCAATTCCGTTCAGATTTCAACTTGAAAGCTTTATGTAATGTAGAGAAATTTATAATTAGATTGTTTCTTAGCTTTTTTTAGATGCAAATCTCTACATTGCCAGTTTTATCGTAGTTTTTTTTAACAGCTCACTTAGAGCATTTTCTTCTATTTTGTCATCCATATTCAAGGGATTTGTTTAAGAGTTACTGATATAGGCATAATTTATAAGCATATAACATTAAGTTAATGATATACCTCTTTTATTCCAGTAGCCTTTTCCCCCCTTTATGAGACTGTTTACATGAGGGTCCTTTACAGATGCTCATGTTGTTCCAGACACATCTTTTTTTTAAATGAACAAAAATGCGTTTAAACTTATTTGGAATTGCAAATTGAATCCTGGTGTCAAAGGACAGATCATGGGGTCAACTGCACATATATTTGTTCTATGCACAGTATGCAAACAGAACAGAGTTTATCTATTATAGGGGGGTTGCACATTCGCTTAATTTCCTCATTTAAAATAAGCACTTACTACCCCACAGATGATATAATTGCAATATAAATTATTTACAGAAATCTTAACTAGCTCCCCTTAGTGTTGAAAGCAATGTGAGTGTGGAGTAAAGAGAGAGGTACAGAGATGCTTGAGTGTTTGAATATAAAATCTGTACCGTTGTAAGACATTGTTGGTATATTCAAATGGTTTTTGCTTTCTTGGTGCGTGAATGATTCTTGTCCTGACAACTCAACTGTTTTCTTTTTAATCCAGTGCTGTGTGGATGCATATGTGTATATGTGCAAGCATGTGTGTTTGTCTTCATCTTTATACTCAGTTTTATGCAAAGTAAATATTGCAAACTTCTCATGTCAGGGTGCCTGAGTTTGCCGGTATATTAAATGGTAATATGCAGAAATATGAAACATCTCTTACCCCTTCATACCCCTCTAGTACTCAGCAAATCTTCAGTTGTGCCATGTTTTGACTGTTAAAGTTTGCATTCAATTATTTTTTTTTTTTTGTTACTCTCATTGAATCTCCTACAGCGGAAATGAAGTGAGGGTTGCAGTTTTGTCTCAAGGTTCTTTGTCACTGCTAATAAACTTGTTGAAAATCTGATATTCTCTTGTCCGTCTTTCATAATGTTTGAATGCATGAAAACAAAACCTTGTTTTACATTTAGTTTAAAATGTTTAAACTTTTTTTAGAAATGCAATACAGATTGATCACTTACTAAAGACTTAAATGTCTGTATAAATGCTGTTTTTGGGGTGGGGGTGTATTTTTATTTATCCTAAATGTATCTTCGGTATCTTACGGTTACCTTTGTTACGTTACAGCAAGCCAAAATTTATCACATTCAGCAGCTGGAAGTAGTCCTCCAAGTTTTTTTTTTATTCAGGACTTCTGAGTCTTCATTTAGTGTTCTAAAATATCAATCAACCAGCGAGTAAAAAGAATGGATAAATATAGTATACATTGATGGTTTTTTTTTTTATGATGTGGTTGGTTATATGTATTTGTAAAATTGTTTATGTTTTCTAAAATACTTTAATAAGGGAGCTTTTAACTTCAAATATAGAGCTTACATATCTTTTGTGACAAGACAAAATTTTATTCAGATCCTAAATGACTGTGACGTGATTGGGCAGAATCTCATGATGGCGCGAATTTTTATACCACCACTTTACCCAGCTTCCGGTAACGGCAAGAACAGTTCTCACAAAATCCCCATATCTTTATCCGCCTTCATCATAATCTCTAACTTAGGGGATGCGTAAAAAACAGGATGAAGGGAGCCGTTTTCCTGGGGGAGTTCCAAGCAGGCATCTGTAGTCTCTGATGCGGCTTTTATATTGATAGGTGAGTGCTAAAAAGGCATCCAAAAACAATCTTGGTGCCATTAGCCGTTTTATTACACCTTCAAAAATAGTTATATTTAATATATAAACTCCCAAGTTTAGTTTACTGCTGTTTATTGTAATTTGAATTGTTAGTAGAGGTGCCGCTAGATGTCACTGTTGCTCAACATAAAATGAAAACATTTTAAGCGCCATAATTCGAGACTAAAAATGCGTCCACAAATTTGATTAAATGAACACTTATAGGCTTAATTATATACATACATTTTTCAGAAACAGCCTTCTCCAATCTTACTATCTTTTGAAAATGGGAGATGAACATCTGTATCATTCAGGACAATGCCAACATTCAGAGAATAATAAATGTTACATGATGACACTTTTTTTTTTAAATCTAACACAACCAGTGTAAAAAGATGGTCGTAAAAGACACAATCACCCTATTCATGCATCTAAACAGAAACCAACAATAACATAATCTGAGCATAGTAGGCTCCAAGGGATCTGAAGTGTCTCACTCTCTCGTGTGAAAAGCAGTGCGAAATAACACTTTGTTCCTTCGTAGATTCTAAAAATACCATAAAATATCACTCTTGCCCACTCAGATCAAACCAACACTCCCTATTTAGAGCATAACTGACACGTCTAATAAAAGGCATTCATGGCTCTTTCACTGGTAACCCAGTGAAATGTCACAAACAGCAGTGATTTCATTCTCGACCCTCCATTAGAAATATGCCCATGGGAGGGTAAAAATAGCGCACAGAAAGATTCCTTGCGCTTTAAATAGAGCTGACTCTCTGAGTATGAGGTCAGTGTCACTGAATGTCTTTTTAGGTTCTATTCTGTACTGCTATGATTGAAGCCAAGCATATCTTGCTTCTCTCTGAGTCAGACATGAGCTGGCTCTTGCTATTGCCAGAGGAACCCAAGCTTTCTGTTTAAACCCATGTTGGCCTTAAGGCTTCTGTGACTGTAGCTGCATGAACAGTGACAAATTTTTCATTATACAACCTGATATTGCAATTAAAACATGCACCTTGAGTATTGGATTCATTAAATCCAACCATGAATAATTTAAAATTCAGTAATTAAAAAAAAAATCAATTACACACTTCTGTGACATTCCTTGTTTCTCGGAGCCATTCGTGATTTATGTTCTTTTTTTCCGGTCTGTAATCTTTACTACATCTCATGTTTGAATGAATTACATGCTGGATGAAAATGAACACAGAATATAACATGACACTGTGTCCCTGAGATCAATACCTGACCTCACTGGGCTAATATCAAACGTAATCTCTAAGTACGTGAAGGTAAAGATTAATCATGCTAATGTGATTGGTTTCCACAGTCGACAGACTTTTGATAATATGTTTCTCCGAGCAAAGTATAGCCAACACTGGCTACACATGGCCTTCCTTACAGGGGTTTTCTGCCTAAAAAAATGCTAGGATTGTTTGAGACCTTAAAAGCCTAGGCACCCGACATCGACTTCATATATGTACAAATGTATAACGTTCCTAAATGTGAAAGGTAAATGGCAAATCGCACAATACATGAACATGGAAGTCCTCAGTGATCTGCATCCAAACAGCCGGCAGTCTTTGAGAGGACCCAGAAGGTTAGAACACCTTGGAGAGGAGTTGGAGATTTCCAGAGCAAGTGAGTACAGGAGATGGGTGAGTAGATTATGGAGGTTGTGAAGCAGAGGTTTCCTGAGACACAGAGCTGGAGTTCAGTTCTAGAACTTGAAGAGCAGGTGTCCGGGTTTCATCGATCAATGTGGAAGTGTCAGTAAGGTGTGAACCGTAGGACTGACACCAAAAGAGGAGTTCTAAAGAGAAGTGCTAATGTGGGCCGTACAATAATAGGGTGAGGAGTGAAAGGGGAGATTAGAGACAGGTTTTGCAGTGATTGAGTGACTGGAGTGTTATTGTGACAGATCTAACAGCAGTTGTCTCACAGTCTATGCTCTAGTCATACAAGACAGAAGGAAGTTGAACAAGGAAGTAGCTGTCCCCAGACTGTTCCAACTCTTTCGGGAGAATGGAATTTTCCAAAATGACTTGGTAAGACGAATCCACAGAGTTCTGTTTTCTAATGAAAAACAACCCCAGACTATGACACCACCCCCATGAAATCAAATGTTTTTGATTTAGGTGATTTAGGTCGTTGTGCAATTGGTTTTCTGTTGTGCACTAATGGGCCACGTATACGAGACACTCAACAACATCGCACCCTCCCATCTTAGATATTTGCTCAATATTTTCACTCCCACATGCAAACATTCTCTTCTTGAGCCACTCGCCCCACCCTGTCTCCCCTTCCTCCGTCCCCCTAAAACAATTATGGGGTCGAGGGCATTTAGCTCTGGACCGCCATTTCTGTATAACAGACTTCCCCTGGACATTCGGACCAGCCCAAACCTCCAGACTTTCAGGTCCAATTTAAAAACCTTCCTCTTCCACCTTACTTTCCCTGACTCTGGAGCTCAGTTCTGTGTCCTTACTCAATGTGTGTTTTCTCTGTATTTTGTTTATTCGAATTTGTCAGCAGGAGTTGCAGACATGCCGACTATGGCGTTGTTGACCTCTGTTGGGCATTTGTATTTTTTACTAATGCAGGATAAATGGATTGAGTTTGGAAAACCGGAAAACTTTACTTAATTTGACCTGGCTTATTAAAGTGCATTTAGTAAATTACATTTCAATCATTGTGAAACATTACTATTAGTTAAATAAACATTCAGTTTTCTTTCAAATGTAAAAGTGCTATGTGGAACTTTGTCCAGTTACTAGCTGTCCAGTCAACAATGCACAACTCTCCATGGCTCCTTAATTTCCTGTACTGTATTTGATATTACTCTGTGTACTCCTCTTTGTCAGAAGTAAACAAACCCTTGAGCTTCTTCCTAGTACTCCCTCAGCAATCCATCAGTGATCTCAGACTGCTACGGTACTCCTAGAAATTCTGCGGACCTCCCATATCTCCATTTTTTCTCTCTCTGTTAAATATTCCTCTACTGTTATCTGTCCCTCCAGAAACTCGTGATGTTGCAATCGCGCCAATTCACGCAAATTCAGCCAATCCCTGCGTATTATTTGCGGCCTTTTAATTTCATCCAATCACCGCGACTTTACTGCAAATTCGACCAATAACCTTGATCCTTCACTGTACGCGGCATTATTTTCACACACACTTACTTAGAAATATCACTGCGAAAGACCGTGCAAAGCAATTCCATAATGTTCTCCATGAAAGTGGAGGGAAACTCTTTTGCTCTGTGTGCAACACTGTCGTGGAACACAAAAAAAAATCATCGCTTGACCGACACGTCTCTGCAGCAAAACATGCCAGAAGCATGTCCGTGCAAGAGCCGACACAGTAGGTGACTGTCACCGAAACGGTTTGCTTGCAAATCCATCGCAAGCAGCGAAAGGAACAAGGTAAACAACAAAACTTCATAACGTTTGTAAAACTATGTCTGTGGTGGTTTGCTTTTGTCAGTTGTCAGGCAGTACTTGCGTGGGCCAAGGTGATGTGGCTAGCGAGTTTGAGAGGGGCAGTTAATAAAATTTGACTAGTTAATAAAACTATTTTTCAAGCTTTCACAAGGAAGTTTAATCAATCATTTATTCCAGTGTTTCTCCTACATAGACGTAGCTGTGGCACGGCGGCAACAAAATGCTAAAAGTCTAAATATTTTACCGTACCAACGTGATTTTTGCATGTGATTAGAGCGTGCAGAAAGCCGCGAGGGTATAAGGTAGTAGAGATAATAAAAGAGAAAGAACACTTAAAAAATTCATAACATGTTTGTGAAATCATAAGGCAATGCAATGCTGTTGAGAAACATTGTTTAAAAAATCTCAACTTTTCGAAAAAGCTGCAGCAAAATCTGGCATTTTAGGCCGCAACAATCACAAAAAAGTCCTGTGAAATCCTGGAGGGACTGTGTTATTCACTGGGATTCACCTGCAATACCTACTTGCCTGCCAGTCGATTTCAGCAAAGGTCCTGGATCCATTGCTGATCAGCTTCCAGTTACATTCTTGAAAGACATTGTTTCATCAGTATTTACATTTGGATCAAGGATCGTTGTAGATTCTTGTATATTTGTAAATACACTCGAAGTTTAATTAATAGGTTTCTAAATCTTAATTTTAACACCTTTCACAATGTACAGCCAACCATCTCTCTCATGTACGGTTCTAACCTTGCTTGAAAGAAGAAGCTTGTTAGTGCTTTCCATGAAAGATTTCATTATGATGTCCATCTTATAGTTGATTTTTATCTTATAGTTGATTTAAGATTCTCGCTGCACAGTGGCTAAGAGAGGGAAGCATGCCCTTGCCGAAATGTAGGCTGTAATATTGCAGCACTACAGATAACATTTCCCAAAAAAACAGCAGCGCAGAGCATGGCTTAGAATGGGACCTTGCAAATGTTGGTCAACCAATGAGGGCTACTGCAGATGCTTTATAATTACTGGTACATTACACGTTATATGACCATGGTGACAACAAGGAAGTAAAGCCTCAGCTGACTGCACACAATCACTTTACCTTTCACACAATGCAAGTGGGTGTCTCAGACTGAATCAAACAAACCAAATAATGAAAATCCTTTGTAATTTATACAAGATGTTGCTTTAAATATGTTCAATGCCACCAAACACACCTCTCAATATTACCAATGTCAAAAGCACACAAGATTTACACACAATTTGATTTTATTTGAAAGCTGATTTTTAAAATATCTCGAACATTACTTATCGAAGTTATATGCTGAAGCGTTTTGGGTTTTATTCCATGCAAGTAAAACTGCTCACTCCACCTTTTTGAATAGTTATGTGGCTGCTGATGTTTTCATGTTTTTTTTCCTGCTCCACTTACGTACTATGGTCTGACTGCATACAGTCAAGCCTGCCCCAAGCAGTGCTTACTGTTAATGCCAGGGCCTAATTAGGACACCAGTTTTCTGCGCAGATCCCTACTCCTGGTTTACCATCTATTATTGTTGGGTTTTACGTGCATTATATCTTGAATGGGGCAGCATCGTTTTGTCTTGCTCTGCTCTCTGTTTCACACATCTTTTGACCCCTCTCAGCACCAAAGCAGACACTAAACAGACAAAGAGTGCCGCATTGGTTGTTTTTGTGAACTTCAAACCTCAGGTACTTGTGGGTAACCTCACCAATTTATTCAGTCTTTGGCATACGCGGTATTACATTATTTCAAAAAGTCACTAAATGTATTCAACTGGAAAAACTATTTGTTTATGTCTCTTTTCAACATAAAGAAGACCTTTAATGTGTAAGTCTGAACGTTTTTACAATTTACAGTAGGTGTCACTATGTAGTAAGCCATAATTTCCATGAAGTAAAGTTAAAATTGGATGCTGTTGAAAACACTTTAAAAATCAGCATTTTTTTTAATATAATCATAATAACATAATGTATATTTTCCAATTTTAATAAAAATAAAATTATACAGGGCGGCACTGTGGCGCAGTGGGTAGCACTGCCAGTTAGAAGGGTGTCGGTTCGAGGCTCGCCGGTGACCTTCCTGGAAGGAGTTTGCATGTTCTCCCTGTGTGTGCGCGGGTTTCCTCCGGGTACTCCGGTTTCCCCCCACAACCCCAAAAACATGCGGTTAGGTTAATTGAATAATCTGAATTCCCCCTAGGTGTGAATGTATGAGAGAATGTTGCCCTGTGATGGACTGGCGACCTGTCCAGGGTGTACCCCTGCCTCTCACCCAATGTGTGCTGGAGATAGGCACCGGCAGACCCCCCTGACCCCGAAAGGGAATAAGCGGGTTTGAAAATGAATGAATGAATAAAACTAATCTCAACAAAATCTAACATCAGTAAATTTAACCTAATTCCCTTTTTTACATTGTTGGACTTAAAATATTTCACTTTTATAGTTTAAGTGAACTATAAACATACATGTTTCACTCTTTAAAACAAAATATTGAAACAAAAAGATGTTGCCTAAATATTCACATTTTAGACATAATAGCATATAATTCCATACTAACTTATAAAACGTAAAACGCATGTATACAAAACATTATACCTTAATTCATTTTTTTGTTTAATCAATGCAATTTCTACTATTTCACATTTTTTAAATCATCTAGTTATCTTTCAGGGTCACGATATCTCTGTCCAGCTCACTTCGGGCAAGAGGCATGGGTTCACCCTGGACAGGTTGCCAGTCCATCACAGGGCAACACACACATTCACTCACACAGTTCACACCTATTTTGGCATTAAGATTATTCTAATAACCTAACCCCATGTTTCCGCCGAATTTTGGAACTGTTTGGGGGATTTTTGTCCCGAAACTCGAATAAATTAAAGATTAATTCTTTAAGCTCTATTAATTCTTCATAGAGAGGGACCAAATACAATTTGAGGGCTCCAGAGAGTGGCCCATTCTTTCACAGATGCAGTCTGCATCCTAGGTTTGCATGACAGTGGCCATTGAGGAGATTGGAACAAATGATTATTAGGATGAATGAGTGAATAATTTTTTGCGTTTTTAAGGCATTACACTTTCATGCTATGATCTCATTTTAAACATAATGAATGAAAAGAGATAAATTGTTGGTGGTTATTTTCATTAAAAAGAAATAGCAGTTGTGCGTTGTTAGACAAGACAATATGCAAATCAGTGTGTTGTGTTTCTGTCTTATCGTTTTTATAGGGAAACTTAGCATTCTGCATTTGAGCTCAATGCAGCGCATGTCTTTGCCATCCAGCAGATCTAGGCCTGTACTTAAAGGAGGATATGAGTTTATTTTGGAGCTTGGCAGATTCATTATTCTTTTAAAAGAATTTGTGTAGCTAATGAGACATGCTCTGTAGCTGTATAGGTTAAACTTCAGACTTTAATGCCCCTGTGGTTCTAACAGTAAAGAAGTATAGTCTGAATAAAAGTTCAGACTAGGAAAAAAGGCCTACAATCTCTTACAATAACCTTTTCAAATCAGATTGTGATATTAAGCTCTAAATCTGAGTGTTTGTGCTACATTACCTGTATGCTTCAGGGCATGGTCAGGGACACTCCCAAGAAGAAGCATTTATCCTTAGGCAAACAAATCAGAGCTAAGGTCAAAGTTCAGAATGTACAGCTGCAGACTCCAAACATTTCAGCTGCGCTTGATTCATCAACAAGCCCACTTTTTAAAATTAAACATAAAGGGAAAAATGCATATAAGCTCTAAATTAAATTTTCAGTAGTGTTTGAATTATTCAGGGCGTATGAAATTATGTAACCACAGATTTAAATTTTTCAATGAGTCTAGAAGCTGCCATACTTTTTATTTTTAAAGTGTGTATTCAAGATGCAACATTTGAACTTATTTTACTCAACTTATAACATGGGGGCTGCAATGAGGGACACAGAATTAGGAACTATTTACAGTTTTTTTACAAGTCTCTCAAGAAGTCCACAGTTTTCCACAGGAGCAGATGGAGTGATAGATGAACCCAGAAGAAATGCAGCTGGTAGTTCGGGAGATCCAAGAAGGCAGAAACCGAACGTGGAGAGTCAGGGGGTGTGAACCTGGTTTAACTGAGTGAGATGAACTGGAAGTGTGTTCTGGTTGGTTGGTTGGTAGGTTCATTTCATAAGTGAGGTAAATAGAGTGATATTGGTTGTTGGCTGTGTCTCCAGGGCACACAGAATAACTAACACGTATTAGGTCCTTCTCAAAAAGTTAGCATGTTGTGATAAAGTTCATTATTTTCTGTAATGTACTGATAAATATTAGACTTTCGTATATTTCAGATTCATTTACACACAACTGAAGGGGTTCAAGCCTTTTATTTTAATGTTTTTAATATTTGAGATTTTGGCACACATCTCATGAAAACTCAAAATCTCCAAAAATTAGCACAACATCATGGAAAATTTTGCTCTAAACGAGGTATTAACCTAATCCTCAGAATCAAGTAATTAACTCTAAACACCTGCAAAAGAGGCTTTTAAAAACTCCCAGCCTGGTTAATTTCTCAAAACAGCAATCATGGGTAGAATGAAGTCCAGAAGTCCATCACTGACACCCTCAAGCAAGAGGGTAAGACACAGAAAGAAATTTCTGAATGAATAGACAGTTCCCAAAGTGCTGTATCAAGGCACCTCAGTGGGAAGTCTGTGGGAAGGAAAAAGTGTGGCAGAAAACGCTGCACAATGAGAAGAGGAAGATTGTGGAGAAGGACTGATTCTAGACATTTGGGGACCTGCAGAAGCAGTGGACTGAGCCTGGAGTAGAAGTATCCACAGCCACAGTGTGGAGGGAATGGGCTACAGGTGCCGCTTTCCCAGGTCAAGCCACTTTTTAACCAGAAACAGCGACAGAAGCACCTGACCTGGGCTACAGAGGAGCAGCACTGGACTGTTGCTCAAATTTTGTATGTCATTCGGAAATCAAGGTGCCAGAGTCTGGAGGAAGACTGAGGAGAGGGAAGTGCCCAAATGCCTGAAGTCCAGTGTCAAGTACCCACAGTCAGTGATGGTCTGGGGTGCTATGTCAGCTGCTAGTGTTGGTCCACTGTGTTTTATCAAGGGCAGGGTCAATGCAGCTATAACTATCAGGAGATTTTGAAACACTTTGTGCTTCCATCTGCTGAAAATTTAAGAGATGATTAATTTTTCAGCATGACCTGGCACCTGCTCACAGTGCCAAAACCAATGGTAAATGACTTTTTTTGTAAAAACACTTCTCTTTTATTGGTCGGATGAAATATGATAATTTTTTGAGATTGGAATTTTGTGTTTTCATGAGCTGTATGCCAAAAGCATCATTATTAAAATAAAAGGCTTGAACCACTTCATTTGTTTGTAATGAATCTAAAATATATGAGTTTAATGTTTATCAGTACATTTCCAGAAAATAATGAACTTTATCAAAATAGGCTATTTTTTTTAGAATGGCCTGTACAATTTATAGCTGTACAAGCTGAATGTATTGAAATTGTTGACTGATAGTCTCAAATACAGTTGAACTATGATTAGAAGAGATTTCTTAACCAATTGATGACCCTCTTGAAGGGATCATGAACTGAGTAATCAAAATGTACTTGATCTTTTCAATGTCCTGAAGGCCATATAGTTTTGTTTATGAAAAACTACAAAAGACAGATTTGCAAAAGATCACCCTACTTTTCCCAATTCATGATAATTGCGATCATGTACTTGATAAACAACAGATCCAGAAGCCAAAATCTGCTTTTATACATGACACTAAGGACAAAGTGAACCAGGATTAACTATTTATTGGTCAAACTTGCAGAACCTTTTAAGATCTCTAAACCATAACAGATAATATTGGTATGTAATGCTTGGAATCGTCTTCCATTTGAAAACCTAATCTTGGCTGTTGATACAGAGAGAGGGGGAAATGGACTTAGTGCTTGTTTGTTATTGATTTGTTAATCTTGATTCAGGCTGTCTGGTGCATTTTTTTAATGCTTTAGGACACGTCTGGATGCAAAAATTGTAAAAATAAGATTAAAAGTAGAAATGCAGCTCCTTGGTCAGGATGTTATTAGTTGTTGGTGACTTTGCAGCATGGCAGTGGGGTCCCCAAAGTTTCTTTGATTTAGGGCCAAGATGTATCTAGAGGGCTCAACAGTGTACCCAATGATTCAGTTCTCTACCCACCCCTCCATATCCTCCATCTCCCTGGTGGATTGTGCATGGCAGTTGCATCGGACATCTCATTACAGATGTGGTATGGAGTTTACATGTGACTCCTGTACAATCTTGTCCACTATATGTTTCTAATGATTAAAACTAGTCAAAAGTAGCTCTTCCTACTAAATGATTAACTTTGAGGATACACATGTAAATGTAATGTAATCTATCATTTTACTCTTTTAGTGTGCTAAATTGCGCCCCTATAGACTTTAAAAAAAACACGAGATTAATGTTGCATTAAGTAGTTTTTAGTGCCCAAGATTATTCATTTTTGAGTGTCTGTTTTCATGCTCATACTGAAGTTTCTCTTAATGTGAACCTGACCTTTTTGGGGTGATTGTAACAGTAGAAAAGCTAAGAAGAAGTATTATTGTGTTGAAAAGGTCAAACATTTTGAAATACTATTTAAAAAAAAGCAGTGAGTGCTTTTTAGCACTCCCTTAGTCATAATAATATAATAACACAATTAATTTCTGCATAAAAATGTTTACAAATGGAACACAGTTAAACCCGAAGGGCCATGTATAAAACATTAAACATTTTAAGTGAGCACAATCTCACACAATACATTTGTTCTATTTTTTTGTTTAATTTGTGATGTAGTGAGTTGTCTCTGATTTAATCAGAGATTTTTGTATAGTGATTATTGATGTTTGTAGTGAATGAAAAAGGTTGTAGATAATAAATATGACAGATATTAACCCTTAGAAGTCTTTGCATGCACCGGTGCATGTGCCAATTACACCAGCTGTTTTGAAATATATAGGAGTGATGTGACCCCTTTATTGAACCATTGTGATTTCAAATATAACATGTACGTTTTGGAAAGGTTTGCCTGGTTTTATATTATCATTTTCCCATTGTTTTTGACCGTGTCTTTGACTTATGGGGTTACACTTATTCCTGTTTTTTTTTTTAAATAGTTAACAGGCTACTAAAATCAACATTTATTCAAAATCAACTACCCGACAACATGGTCTTGTTAGTTTCACTTTCTTGTCATTAATATTGTATCACTTTACAGTGAACCTTTAATAATAAAACCCTTAAAATAATATGCAACTTGTGACCCATTACTTTTTAAAAAACAACTTATTTTTGTGTAGTCAATTTGTAAAGGAAATGTGTATATTTATACTCATTGTTTATGCATCGTCTATCCAATTTTTGACACTAAAAGCCAAACCCAAATTCAATTGCTATGATCATTTAGTAACAAAAATGTAAATAAATTGTTGTTATTGCTGATTTAATCATTTACCAACTGTACCCAACCTAAAACATTAAACACAAGCAAGTTATAAACGACAAACTATCTTATGCATTTCTTAATCGTGTTAAAAATCTTTAAATCCGAAATGTTTCCGTTCTGCATCAATCAAAGGTTGTCCGTCTCTGTTACTGTGCGCTTTCTCTTCAAGTTGACAAACGACTGGACAGCGAATCAAGACTCTCCTTTCAACCAGTAGTCACTTTTAATGGCAGGTGCTAATTGGATGACACGTCTCGCGTAATAGCTTTGGGAAAGTGGGCGCCTTCGCTCTCCATTTCGGCTCAAGAGCTCCTTAGGCTTCTACTGTCTTGTACAGTAGTCCGTCGCCGAAATGGCGCCAGCTTCCACATGCAACAAGGGCCTGTTTATTTTGGCTGAATCTCCGTGTCTTTGTCTCGCTCGCTGATTGGCTGCTCCACTTCTGAAGCGAATCCTGATTGGTTCAACGTCTTGTCACTCTATCGAGGAAACGACGGGTACCCATGACGGCTGGGTTGCGCGTGTGCCTTTCCAGGTCCTGGCAGCACCATCCGGCAAGGGGTGAGGACGCTGGCCGCCTGCTTGTGGACTGCAGGGAACACTGGATGTTTTGATTCTGATTTCTTCTTCTCTGGATATTAATGCGCACGTTTTATAGAGCCGGAACGCGGCTGCCCGGTGGAAGAGAGCCACCATATCGATGGAGAAAATAAGTTGAAGGTTTGGAGAATGTTTTTCTTACTCCAGGAGAACGGATTGCTCTGTTGATCCGCGTGATGGGTGTATCGAGGGAATTTTGACATTTGGAGAGGATTTGGAGCTATCCACCTATCGCGTGGTACGCGAGCGCAACAGAAAGCGACAACAGAGCGCCATACTGCAAAACAAGCTTCCCGGATCGATACAGTGTAGCTGGCTTCTCGTGCGGGGGAATTGTGCTCCTAATATCAGTGTAAACAAGTAAGCTGGCGAGCAAGTACCGAGTCAGCAGCAGTGGCCTGATAGAGATCCACACAACTTCTGCAAACTGCATGCAGCCATGACGCTGGAAGCAGGGCTACAGAAGCCCAAAATGGCAAATATGAGTAAATATAAAAGATGAATGCTGAATTCCTCCCGCAACTGCTATTGTTCACATAATTCATCCGTTTTGCAAACAAACCCGAGTTTCAAATGAAGCCAAGTGCTCCTCGTGCCTCTAACATGTGGGAGTTTTAAGGCCATTCTGAATGGATTTATTATGGAGGGAGCGCTTTATTTTGATTTAAAACACACTTCCTTTTTTACTTTTCTTTTGTTTTCTCTTCATCTGGAAGTTCTTGGAGGTCTGGGGTTGATATTTTGCTAGTTTCCGCGTGGATATCGTCTGAAGTAGGTCAGGTCGAAGCGAGAGAGTTGTTAATATGACAGCTTTTCTCTTTCATTTTGATGGACGCCAGGCATTTTTGCTTTAATTTACCACTCACTTGGCTCTCAGACGGCCAAATGAGAATTTGACATCTCGGCTGCATCGCTCTCCATCTCTTTCGCCTCTTTTGTTTTGATTTTTCCACCCCTCATTTCGGGCTGTTGAGTGAGTGAATGGCTCTTTGCGGAACCACGGCTTCCAGTGCCGCGAAAATGATGGCTGCGTACAACGGCGGGTCCGCGGCGGTGGCAGCGCATCACCCGCACCATCACCATCAGCTTCCCCATCTCCCACCTCCCGCCCACCTGCACCACCATCATCACCCCGGCCAGCATCACCTCCAGCACCCCGGCTCGGCCGCCGCCGTGCACCCCGTACAGCAACACGCATCCACGGCCGCCGCTGCTGCCGCTGCCGCAGCTGCGGCGGTGATGCTGAACCCCAGCCAGCAACAGCCGTACTTCCCCTCGCCCGCTCCTGGACAAGCCCCTGGACCGGCTGCCGCTGCAGCCCCAGCACAGATTCAAGCCGCGGCCGCTGTGAAGGTGCACCATCACCACCACCAGCATCATTTACAACAACAGCTGGATATAGAGCCCGACAGACCGATTGGATACGGAGCTTTCGGTGTGGTTTGGTGAGTCCGATAACTTCTGTGTTCCATGATGAAAAAGTTTCTTCTATCAGAACCTAGATACATTAGAAAAGTTTTACAGTCACGACGACTCACTTACTTGGACTGTTATTATTCATGGTCTCATCAAAGAAAAAGTTTTTCATATTAAACCAAAACTGTTACTGGATGGCACAATGTACTTGGATACAACATTGTTGATGTCAACGTGGTTTAGAGTCGTCCAATTATGTGTTACATTTAGAGGGTATGCACTGACATCACTTTCCCTTTAGGCTACCCCCCTTTTTTGAGACAGACTGGCAAAACAAGCGGTAAAATGGCTGTGTTTAATACTAAAAGTTCATTACCATAAGTTAATTTGATGATAATCAATTCGTTTGTGAGCATCACGGCTTACTAGATTCCTTGGACATAGTGATTTGGCCAGAAAAATGTATTTCCTGTCTAGTCCCTTGGAGTAGTGGACGCTGTGCTGGACGTTTGATTTGCAATCCTATTGTATTTTATATCCCTCCCCGATTTCAACTTCCTGTCTCACTCCACTGGTGTCAATTAGTAAATTGCACATATCATAAGGTTGTCAATCATTTGTGACTGCAAATACAGGTTTTAGCTCCTGGAATCCATTTGCTTCTCATTTTTTTTTGAGTTTTTCAGTTTGTTATATTGAGTCCCTGAAGTCTGAAACTTGGCTCTGGGAAATCAGGGTTTTAGGCAGCTTTTCCGCATGTTTTCTGCAAGTCATACTTGCATTCACTTCTAATGCAACAATAATCATTTTGCCACTCACTCTATGACTTCCTGGTACTGCGACATCACATGCATACTCTCTATTATAGTGAAGATGAATTCAACCTCATGAATTTTTATTCTAGATCTCAATATTGCATGATTATGAAAATAATGTATGCTATATCCAGATAAATGTGGTGAATGTGTGATAAATGTGAAAATACATCCATTTATTTTTTGAGTGCATGAAAGGGAACTGAATATGACAGAGCAGGCAGACACACTTGTAGCCACTGCAACAAGTGAACCCAAACTAAACCAAAACATGCTAAGAGTTTCCTTCAAGTAGTTTACCTTTCAGGGCTGTCAGGAGTGAGAGGAACTGTATTTTTAGATTCCCACGTGACTTCAAGGGGAACAAGAAGCAGCTTTTGGCAAAGAATTTAAGATGTACACCGAGGGAACACAGCTCTGCTTAAGGGATAAGCTGACTTAAATGCTCACGGTTTAATTCATGTCAGTGGAAGACTTTGGAGGAGTTCTTGATGTTTACTTCCCTGCATGTTTAATGCAAGGACTGAACACTGAGCATTCGGAGTTTAAATATATCTGATCAGTCACTGATTTGATCAAAACAAATTTAACAAACATAAAAAAGTTCTTATGGCTGCACCTTCAGATCCACGGTACAGTCTTAAGTTGAGAAGTTGAGTGACATCTAATAATTAAATGAAGGAAAGTGCTGTGTAGGTGATATCTCAGAGACGTTTGTATTCAAATTTCCCAAAGAGGGAAGTGTACTTGCCCAAAAGCTCCCGTACATATCACAGAGAATGATCATGCCTGTGTCTGCAGCATCATCAAATGCAGATATAAAAAAACTACAACTGTGACCATATGCAAGTTTAATGTCTATACCTCTTGAGGTGAAGGGGAAGGGGTAAGGTGCCCTCCAATCCCCGGGCTTCCTGTGTCCACACTTACCCTAACACTAACCCAGTTGAAGGGACAGATGTCTCTGCAGACACAGTGCTGTGAGTGCATTTGTTGTTTAGCCGAAGTAAACTAAATTTGGATTTAAAATCTTGAAAATCATTAATTATGATAGATTTCATGTCCAATGTCCATATGTACCAGCAAAAATAATTTAAATCACATACAATCGCTAACATAAACTCGCGTTTGTCACATAAAATTTTCGTTTTATCTTTATTAGTGTAAACTTTTAAAACTGCGAGAAGTGATACATTTGCTGACCTTTGGAACCATCTTGCTGACGGTTTCAGGGTATTGCTATTCAAAGGGGTATATTTTCAGCTCAGCATTTTTAAGTAGAACAGGAAAGGGTTAGGGGTAAGTGAGAGAAATGGAACTCACTGGTGTTATTGAGTTATTAATTAAGGTTATGATAATTAGTTGATAACACCACAATCTTGTATGGTTCCCTTTTCCACTTGATGAAAACTCACACCCCTTACTGCTGATTAGTTATGACTGAGTTTTGGTTGCTATCAAAGTGTGTTTGTAAATTCACCCATCCAATGGATCTTCCAAATTGAACAATTTATTTGATGATAATGTTTTAATCTGAACTCCCATTGAGGCTTAATTCTGTCACCATCTGTGCAGACATGCCACTAGACTAGACAAACTCTTGCAAGGTGCCGCCCGTCCACCTCTTCCCATGGAATCTCAGCTTGACCTTTCCTCAAAATTGCTTCCTGTTGCTCATTGTCTGCTTTTAATCTGCACTGTTGCATCTTGGCTTATTTATAGCATGTTCCCTAGAGGTATGTCCACTGGGGAAGAATCATTCAGTGTTTTTACCCCCTGAAATTGGAGGTGGGAGAATCTGGTAATTAAAAGGATAGCTCACCAAATAATCACAGCTCTGGCATTGTTTAGTGTCCAGAGACTTCCCAAAACTCTGAACACTTAAAGTATTTGGTGTGTTTATTTGTAGTCATAAGAAAATGTAAAATAAAGAGTAGAAAAATATGAAAGCTCACTGCCATTTGAATCAGCTCTTGTGGTAGAACTTAGGGATAAATGAGGGCCTGTTTTCTGTTGACGGCTGCATGGTTTTGGATGAATTACTGTCCAGTTAGTTCTCTTGCAGCTGCTGAAGTTTAGATAAATTGCCTTTGGCCCCGTTATCGAGCATGTCTGTCACAAACTTGGTTCTGATGCAGATGGAGTTGGACAGCTTACACTGACTCATTCATGAACTGAAGAGATTCAGAATGAAATCCAAAGGATCATCTGCTGGCTTCAAACACACAGCAGAAGTGAACCGTTTTCTCGTGTTTAGAGCTGAAACAAATTATTTGAATTAATTTATTTCAAACAGATGACAGATTAAAACTCTTGTAATTGACACTTTGTTTAAAAAAACAAACTATTCAACGCGTCACTTCCGGGTGTGTAATCTACGTCCAGGCTACCAAGAATGGGAGATAGCGAGGGAAATAGATAGACTCCCAGAGAAAACGTCAAAACTTATCCTAAGTGTGGGATTATTTCAAGAATTGGGAAAAATGGTTCAGAGACCACCACAGCACATATATTCTATAGCAACTTACATCTCTTCAAAGTGCAATGCAAGCCTCAGCCATGAACGTGACCTCTTGACATTTCTCCTTGGCAACCACCATACGCTCATTTAAAGCACATTCTTTCTTTTTGCTAAGTTTTGATTACCAAACAGCGTTACGTTATGTTCGATATGTGGGCTAGCACTGTCTCAGATCATTGACTATGTTTCTTTTGGGATGCACAATATATTCTGAAAATAGTTGAAAATTCCAGAAGCCTTAACATAAATTCACTTTTATTTTTAATGTATTTTTTTATTTACTCCTTTTATTAATTTTAGTCATTAGTAGGGGTGTAAGGGTTCACGGGATGTATTGAACCGTTTCGGTACGGCCTGTTCGGTTCGGTACACTTGCGTACCGTTTCGGTATTTTTTAAAATTAAATAATATAAATTTATTAGTAGCGCGATATTAAGCGCAGCGGAACAATGTTCCTAGGCGAGTTTCCGCACGGACGCTATTGAGTGTCGCACAGTAGAGCTGCACGCCACGAGTAGCTGTGAGAAATGGCATCATGGCAACAGTGAAAGAGAAGCCAGAGCTTGAAGACCCTCCCACCTCACTACAGTCTCCTGTTTGAGAACAATATGACTTCTCTGTTAAAATACATAACAGGGATAGACGAGTGGATAAATGTAAAGTTGTATGCCGACATTGTTCCACGGAGATCGGGCAGGCAACACATCTAACATTTTCTACTGCTGGAGATATTGTCACTGCAACCAGATCTGTGCTCTCCTCAGAAAATGTTGATAGGTTAAACTTTTTAGTCTAAAACTTAAAAAGTTAGTTTTGTTGATATACAAGCTGAAGCTGTTGCTAGTGTTAAAAGTTTTCAGGTCCTAACTAGTTGCAGTATTTCATTTTATATTTTGAAAAATGTGTTTTTCTTTATAAAGAGTGCAATTTATTTAAAATATCACCCAAATGTGTCACTTTTATTTATTTTATGCAACAATTCTATTGTGTATTGGCAGCTTTTCAAAATAAAGATTATGTAAGTTCTTATTGTTTTGTACCGAAAATTAACTGAACCGAACTCTCCAAGACACTGTACCGAACCGAATACGATTTTAGTGTACCGTTACACCCCTAGTTATTAGGCTGTGTAATTATAACATTAGGTTGTGTCATTTCTGGTGAACAGAAGTATTTGTTGGCATAAAGGCAATATACGTATTTTGAAACACAAAAGGGCATCTGTGATTGACTTTTATTCATGATTTACGTCTCTGTCAGAAAATAAAATAGAAAAACCTTAAATGATTGTCAGCGTCAATTGTCAGGGCTATGAGACGCCATCAACTTTGGTTTGAAGACATTTCGGCTTTGCTGACAAATACATTAAAAAAGGAAAAAGAACGGTAAACAAAAATGTCATTGTGTATCAGATGTAATTATGCAAAAGACAACATATGCAACTCAAGAGTATCTACACTCATCTTACTGCACCTTTTTCAGACAGCTGTTCTTGGTTTCAGACCCCTAAGTATACCTGTAATGTTTGCCTGCCTTAAATCCCTCTCTTGCTGCTCTAATCTGCTGACTGCTGAAGAAGCTCTTACCCACCTTGCTACAATTGTTTATTTTGTTTAATTTAGCAAAATAAAGTGAATTCTTTCAAACGGTAATTATTTATGTGTTCATGCGATCCATAAAAAGAATGATTTAAAAAAAATATATTTTCTAAGCCATCTGAACCGAAAACCGTTGTTATAAACCCCAGTACGTACTGAACCGTGAGCTTTGTGTACCATTGCAGCCCTTTTTTCACATATTCGAGTTCATGGAACAATGAAAATGCACTTGCTATTCAGGTAGTGATGCATATTGTTGTGCGCTATTCCACCATGTTGATTATTTTTTTGTTTGCTCTTTCCAATTTATAGTTTATTGCAATAGCGCAAACTTCAGCCAGTCAGTCAGGCAAATAGTCAGCCAATCAGAGCAGGGAACGATTCATGCCAGAGATTTAGTCAACAAACTACTGAAACTGAGCACTGAAAAGATTGTTTTAAGCAAAAGGCTCAAAATATCCTAATTTTCTTTCAAATAATTCTTACCGGACAAAAAAATAGATATTTGTTTGAAGGGGGCAAGTGAAGTATTGGTACTGTTGGTCGTCCTAGAACCAGGTTAGTGGTTAGATCCCCACCAGGTCCACTCTTCCATTGTGGCCTTAGGCAAGGCACTCACCTGCATTGCCCTGACTGGTGGGGTGTGTTTAGTGGTGGGCAAGAGGATAAATAACAGCCACGTTCTGTCACCACCAGTGTGAATGTGGAGTAAATTAATAATGCTCTGAAAATTGTAAAGTGTCTTTGAGTGTATAGAAAAGTTCTATATAAATGGAAGGCATTATTATTATTTGGGCTCGTTGAAAAGAACAAGAAAGAAAAAAAAAAAAACATTTACTCACCCCTTTATAAATTATTTTTAATTGTGTTCGTCAGTAATAATTTAGCAGTGTTTGTGAGTTTTTCTATAATGCTTATATAACTCATAATAAACTCAAAATAAATCTTTTTTTCCAAAAAGTATTTTGCAAGTATGTTAAGAAAATGAAAGTAAAACAAATGTAAATTATTGGTTGTGCCAAATAAATAGAGTTTTGTTCAATTTTTGTAGTTCAAACTGCTGGATCTGAGCATTTTGCTTGCTCAAATTTGTCATTCTCTGATTTTAAGAGTGTGGATAACTTGCAGGATGCAGAGGATGTAACATAACCCGTTGTCTTGGTGCACAGCCATTTGAACATTAGCCCTGCTTGTACCGTTCCGCTTGTAGTTTGAGATTGAACAATGTTACGGGAAACAGGAATGATACGTGATAAACCAATGTAATGTTAGAAGGCTTCAGTTAATGGCGATGCCTCATTTGCAGTTTCAGGGATTACATGTTTGTCTTGAATTGTGTTTGTAGGGATGTTGGAAGCCAAGATTTAGGTTGTGTTTGTTAGCCATTTTTACCCAAAGTGACTTCCATTGTATCCAAGGTGCAGATTTTACAGCTTCCTGGGGATTTGTACCTCTGACCTTGGCATATTTGTGAAATATGCTGAATAACTTGAGAAAACAGGAAGTGCATATTATGCGTTCATCAAGTTGACCAAGAGACAAATATTTCAAACTTTTCCAAGTATATATGTTCAAACTGGTTAATGCAGGGATCAATGTTGTTGAAACTCCACTTATATTTAATGCATGACATTGCTCTCAGGTTGCAGGTAATTGTCTCATCAGTGTTCTTAATGTTTTTCTAGACAAGATTTTTTGGTGAAACATAACGAAACAGACTCACGACGTTGGGAGAAATTGAACAGAATGACAGAAAACAAGTCTATTGCCAACTGTTTGCTCATTCTTTTATTAACAGTGCAATCATAAAAAACAGATTTGGCCTGTTCAACCTGCAGCCCACAGGCCTACTGCTGCTGAGAGCTGATCCAGAAACCGAGACCTGCAAGATAACAGTATCTCTGTCTCCATCTTAATCGCAGCCCTCATGACTTGCTTGTATTTACACGTGCAGTCTCCATCCATGAGCGGTTAAATTCAGAGCTGATGATGACGTGTGTGCATTCTTATTTCCTCTCGTATTACCTATTGTTCATTTGCTTTAATGATGGGTTATGGGATTTCTGTTGTATTTCTAGCTGTAGGTAAAAGAGCAATGGGTTGAACTGTGTGTTCTCAACTCTGCCCCCGTTGGCCTCTCTCTAGGGGGAAGAGACATGGCTCTGCACAGGAATGCTTCAGTCTTCACTGCCCATTAGTCAGCATTTCACTCCTGATTTGATCTGGACACGAAATTGAGCTGCGCGGGTTTGCTTGACTTCAAGGGATATTTAAAGAATATACTATAATGTTTTTAAGGTATATAAAACATTTTTTTCTTCAATCATGAAGTTTAAATAATCGGTTTGTGATGTATACAATTAATTTATTTAATAAAATATGAAAATGGTGAAAATAGCCATGTTTTCATCCAAAGATGCAAATTAAATTTATGTGCAAAACCGTAATATCACTGCGAATAATCTTTTCACAAAATCGTCACTTCCTGATAAACTGGCTGCAAATATCAAATGATAAATGAAAGTTGTTGCGTTAGAAGGCTTTTTTTACATATGTAATAACTTACTTGCATCTTAGAACACACAATTGAAATGCAACATGCACCATCTTGCTTTTGGAGGCGGGAGACTGCTCTTTGGGAACGCAGTTGGTAAAGGCAGTTCTGGGAAGTGATAATCCCGAACCACTTTAGTTTAGACTTTGGTTTGGTTTTAAATGTTCATTCATTTTCAAACCCGCTTATTCCCTTTCGGGGTCACGGGGGTCTGGGCGAGAGGCAGAGGTACACCCTGGACAGGTCGCCAGTCCATTACAGGGCAACATTCACTCACATTTTCACACCTAAGGGGAATTTAGATTATTCAATTAACCTAACCGCATGTTTTTGGGATTGTGGGGGAAACTAGAGCACCCGGAGGAAACCCACCGTGCCGCCCAGGTTTCAAATGTTGTGCAATGAAATTGGTTTGTTTGTTAGTTGTTAGTTGCCCCATTAATGTTGCCCCATCGCGCCCCAGTTTCGATAAAAAAAAATGCATTGCCATTGAATTAGGATTTATTCTGTATGTTCGTTTCCATCATATTTTCATATTATTTGTTATCAGATAAAAAGTTTATCCTACTCAAATCATCCGCATTTTCAAAATGTATCAGTGTTGCCATTCAGGTTTTTATGCGATATTGTGGATCGAAACACAGCTAATGAATCAGATTTAACTGTGCCTTGATTTTAAATTGATAACTTGGGAAAAAACATGAACTCTTTCTTTGTTAACTTATATCACCTGATTGCTGTTTTGAGTAGGTACAGTAGGTTCTTATCCAGTTGTAAGTGTAGGTAATGTAGATAAAAACAATTTCTTTAGGGACGCTGTTACTTTTATGTTAAAAATATTAGCAAAGTGCATGTTTCGTATGAAATTGAATGTTAAGTACTCCTTATATCTATTGGGTTGTATTGTTTTTATGGTAAAAAATGATCTTTTTGAACCTTTTGGAGCTGCTAGCTTTTCTTTGAATTCTTAGGATGTGTTCCATCCATGTTGGCACATTTCCATAATTGATGTCCTTAATTTGTTTGTGGTTATTCTACTTGCATTGAACTGCCAACAGAACGATTGCAGTAGTTGAAAGAGTCATGGAGCCTTTGTGAAGGGTAGATTTTCGCAGTTGTTTTTTGTCCTGTGCCTTTAATGCAGATTTGTGTGTGTGCTGGTGTGCATGTGTGTATATGTGTGCGCCTTTATGCATGTGTGTATTTAGGCACATCATAATGGCAGGGAGCCTGGTTCTTTTATACCCTGAACTTGAAAGGCTCACAGACGGGACAAGCTTTTTTTTTATTTTTTACAACCACAAGAGTCAGAAGCAGCTTTTAAGAGGCTCTGGGTTTGGCAGTTGCACAGGCCGAGTGGAGAAATGGCTTACCTTTGAAGTGTTGGGGGTGAAAGCGTACAGAAGTGTGTGTTAACCCTTCGTTCTCCTGCTTCTGTCAGCCTGTGACTGAGTTAATAGCTCACTCATGATTTGCTTTGTTCTTTGAGTGAATGTAACAGAGTCGCCGGGCCCACTCTTATGTTAGAATCACAAATCTGACGATTTTCTATGTGGAATAGCCTTTGTCTCCTGTGGTAAATACTATTTTGATCTATTTGTTCCTTATTAACAACCTCTACAGATCAATATGTGTTTGTTAATACGTAAGTATGTGTATTTAAACCAGTGCCATTATGATTTTGCCAGGTGTTTGTGAGTGTCAGCATGAAGAGAAGTGCCTGTAAGTGAACAAATATTCAATAGTGGACAATGAGCACTAGGTTAGAGAGACTCATGGCTCATATTTCACTCTATTTAACCACAAGCAGAGAAGGAAAAGAAATCTTCCACTCCACTTTTGAAGATGCTCATTAGGGTTCGTTTAGACACATGATTGGCCAATCCATTAGGGGTGTAACGGTACGCTAAAATCGTATTCGGTTCGGTACAGTGTCTTGGAGAGCTCGGTTCGGTTCATTCGGTTCGGTACAAAACAATAAGAACTTACATATTCTTTATTTTGAAAAGCTGCCAATACACAATAGAATTCTTGCATAAAATAAATAAAAGTGACTCATTTGGGTGATATTTTAAATAAATTGCATTTTTAAATAAAAAATGAAATACTGCAACTAGTTAGGATAGATTAACCTATCCACATTTTCTGAAGAGAGCATAGATCTGGTTGCAGTGACAATATCTCCAGCAGTAGAAAATGTTAGATGTGTTGCCTGCCCGATCTCCGTGGAACAATGTCGGCATACAACTTTAAATTTATCCACTCGTCTATCCCTGTTATGTATTTTAACAGAGAAGTCAAAGTGTTCTCAAACACGAGACCGTAGTGAGGTGAGAGGGTCTTCAAGCTCTGGCTTCTCTTTCGCTTTTGGTATGATTCCATTTTCCTACTCGTGCTCGTGCCCGTCACTCAATAGCGTCCGTGCGGAAACTCGCCATGGAACATTGTTCCGCTGCGCTTAATATCGCGCTAATAATAAATTTAAATTATTATAAAAATACCGAAAACCGAAACGGTACGCAAGTGTCCCGAACCGAACAGGCCGTACCGAAACGGTTCAATACATACCGTGAACCGTTACACCCCTACAATCCATCTCTCTTAGCTTCATTAGCAAGGCAGTGTTCATTCATTCATTTTCCAACCCGCTTACGGGGGTCTGCCGGTTCTCCAGTGCACATTGGCCGAGATGCACGGAATAGGGACATGGATACACCGCAGCATTCACTCACTTATTCACACCTAGGGCGAATTTAGATTATTCAATTTACCTAACCGTATGTTTTTGGGATTGTGAGGGAAACCAGAGTACCCAGAGGAAACCCACGCTAGTACGGTGAGAACATGCAAAGTCCAGGAAGGTCACTGGTGAGCTTTGAACTGATAACCTTCTAACTGGAAGGCCTCAGTGCTACCCACTGCACTTTATTTTGGAGGTGTGTTTGAGATTATCATTCTGGAATACTGCCCTATTCCCAGTCTCTTAAAGGAGGGGATTAGACTTTGCTTCAGTATGTCACAGTACATGTTGGCACATGGTTTCATCGATTAACTATTGCTCCCAACTGACAGCAGCACTCATGTAGCCCCAGACCATGGCACACCCACCAATATGCTTGACCATTGGAAAGACACATAGGTTTTTGAACCCCTCATCTGGTCTTTTGAAGACGCTTTCTTCTGAGATGACAGCCAAGCAGATCAAATAATTGGCGAATGGTCTGAAAGTGAACAGATTAATCTTTCCACTTATTTATTTTCAATATGGTTAAATTAGGTGAGTTTAAATTCTCTGCCAATCCAATGCAGTTACTGCATGGCTATTTAGCCAGGCACTGGTGGTTTTGGATTTGTTGGCAGGTGCCAAAATCTTCATGAAATCATCATCTACAAAAAATGGCAAAAGTGTAGTGATCTAAAATTTCCTGTCAGACATCTGCATTGACCTCAGAGTTCATAAAAGACAATGGACCCACAGCATTTTTGTCTTTTTTGTCTTTTGTTGTCTATTCCCACACTTAACTCCTCCGAAGATTGCGCTCACCCTTGGCACTTATGCACCTTTTCTGGCCTACATTTTCACTTCCTCTAACACTTGGTTAAAATACTTCGATATGCTCTTTGAGCATCCAATTTCTTTCTTTTTTTCCTCCCTGTGGATGGTGTCAGTTTTGGTCTTCTGCACAACTGTCAAGTCATCAGTCTACCGCATGGTTAATTGTGCTCATTTTGACTTTAGGGAGATTTGAATATAGGGAGCCTACAATGTGGAACCCTGTCATGGTTTTACATCTTTATGATGATTTAAACATACACAAAGGCTTGAAATATTTCTCTTGGTGTGTAGTGACTGACACATGCCCTTTTCTAATTAGTGAAAGAAGTATTGACTTTTCCTCAATATTCAATTTTTTGGCACATTAGTATCTTAAATCTAAGTATTGACCCGTCCTGTCTGTGTTTTTCAATTAAATCTCACTTGCACTTGTTTAGACATCTTGGAACGTTGATCATGCGTAACAGGATGTCATGGAGTTCCTGTTCACGCAGGTTGTCTCACCATATATACTTCCTGTACAGGATATAGTGTTCTTAATGTTCTTCATGCATATTGAAAATGAATCCCTCTTTTGATCTTGAAACATGACTCGGGTATCCCATGTTGCATTTTTTGAAGTCCTCAGTTTATCCTCACTTTGACAGTTTTCTGGTTCCCTGTTGTTATTAAATGGTGCGAGATTGTCATGATGTTGCAATATTTCATGTGTTTCTTAGTCTAAACCGGGCAGCCCATGAATCTTTGTAAAGGTGTGTTATATGGTTTGTGTGAAACGGAGGTCCGGCTGGTCTAGCTTGAGTACTCTGAAGCCCAGATTTCTTCCTTTGAGGGGAGAAACGTTAATTAAAAAGCCCTCGGCTTAAACGGAACGCTCCATTTATAAGCCTTGACACCCCAGACACTCTTTGCACTTATTTATATCTGTCCTATTAGCTGACCGCTCTCACTTCTTTCTAAAGAGCTACCTGGATTTCTCTGAAACGTTGCTGGTTAGGGATGTGGTATGGAACTCTCTCTCTCTGTCAGATTGGACCATAGTAACAATCCCAATCATCTTAAAAACTGGCATTTCAAAATCTTTTGCCGTCTGTCTGGTTTTTACTGTCTCTTCAGAACAGACTAGAGTAGCAGACACTGAGCAAAACCAGCACTCTTTTGCTCTTGGAATTGATGAGGAATTACTTGACTGCACTTTTTTGTCTGAAAGTAATGTAAAGAAGTCTAAATTAAAGCTGTTTAATTTTCCAGGAAAGTCAGGCTTTGGGCAAGATGTAGGATGAGAATGTAATTATTCTTATTTCTGTGAAATCCAGTAGGAAGGCAACAGTGGATTTGTTACATGAAGGTCAGTGCAGAATTGTTTGTCATCCTCTTACCTGCATATCGTTTCTTATCTGAAGCCACCAAGAACATTTAGGCAAACTCTTGCTCGGATGAGTCACTGTTTGCCTTCACTCACTGTTGATTGTGGTGGTGAGACAGCATGATAGCCCTAAGGGCACCACCAGAATTTTTGGAGTCATCCATGTAGAGATGTTCCAGGGTAAAGGCAGGAATTGTGATTGCTGATAGGGAGGGGTTGAGGGACATCAGGAAACTTGGAATGAGTGGGTGGGATCAGCTCTTCTGGTGTAATTATATCTGAACCATTTCCTTGTGTCAGGATTCAGTTTGGTGAAGCTAGATCAAGTGCCATCGACTCGTGGTGAAAGCAGCCGGAAGTGAGCTGTACTCAAGAATGCTTGCTGGATAATAGCATCCGTTTGAGAGGATTGTTGTCTGCAGTGATTTTGTTTTGTCTTTGATTACAAGATGATGGTTCCCAAAAATGAACTCAAGGAAGTAATGTGTTTGGACTTTTAAAGACTATTAACTAAGTTAATTCAGAAAAATATACTGTGATAAAAGTTTCTTGGTTGTCCTGTGGTACACTTATCATGTGCTGCCTTTTTTTTATTTGAGTCACGTCAGTTCCTTCAATTCTGAACCCATTCTGGCTAAAGAAAGCACCTTGATTTGCTGAAAATTTCTTCCTCCATTATGCTGAACAGTTGCAGTTTCTGAGCGTGCTGGGGTTGTTATTATCAGCATGAAAAACTCATTGTGATGCTGAACTGTTTATGTGAAGCATTTTTTCATCAAATGTTGTTGATTCAAATTTTTTTGTTTTGTTTTTGTTTTTGTTTTTTTTCAGAAAAAAAGCATCTAATGTAGAGAAGTTTTTGGATGTTTGTAATCTTTTTGTCTATAATATTCTTAATATGTTCTTTATTTGTACGTGTTTGATATAGGATTTTTGGTCTCTCCACCCTTCCTTTTCCACAAAGAGTTTTGTGCACTCTCTAAAAATACAAAACACTATCGAAACTCATCGTTATTACATTGTAATTTTCAATCCGAAGTTTTTTCATTACGCTAGTTTTGGAGTTCAACACTAGTTTAAGAACTAAATTTATTAGAACTAATTGGCTCACTATAAATTTTTCCATTCTCCAGAGTGTCTTCATTCATATTTATCCACATCAAGACCTGATTTCAATTAAAGAGCCCTTATCATTACTTTGAAAACTCAGTTATTTGTTTTTTTTTTTTAAGTTTCCCGTAACAGGTTCAGTAAACACTTTATTACTACTTTTGTTCCACAATGAACACTTAATTATCTTTGCTATATGTTTATTTTTACCGGATTTTTAAAAGACTCAGTAATTAATCGTTTTTTTTACTTGTTTGTATGAAACTCCTCCTGTACGTGATGCAACCTGTTTGGTCGTTTGAACCATCTGCTCTCATTGGATACTGCATGTCACATTCATGGGACACATTGGGCACAAGGCTGCTGTAACAGGCGAGGAAGGTGGGCAGAGCACCGCGGAAGGCCCGGTGCACACTAATCGATAAACAAAACCCTGGGAAGACATGTGTAAGAGAACCTGTGGCCGAGGAGAAAGAGTTCTCAGAGACTGTTGACACTCCAAATCAAAAGCGTTTGGAGCAGGATTCTTCTCAGTGGTAAATGTAGAGTTACATTATTGTTTTGTCACTTTGATAATTTTTGGGTCTACGTTTTTACTCAAAGTTATGTAGGTGAACATGGGGAAACTCCACCAATCGCTTGGCACTGAGAGTAGGAGGAGCTTTGTTTTACAACATGAATGGATGATGCGTCTGTGATAGGAGGGCTGTAGTATTATGTGATGTAGACACCATTGAGCTAAAGATTCGGTTGGAAGAAAAAAAATTTTCAGCGTCTTAGAGTTGACTCACGAACAAACTAAATACAAAGCACTTTCACATTTAAAACTCAAACCACATTTTCCTCCATCCTATATTGCACATTGTATGAAAGGTAGGGGTGTAACGGTTCACGGTATGTATTGAACCGTTTCGGTATGGCCTGTTCGGTTTGGGACACTTGCGTACCGTTTCGGTATTCTGTATTTTTATTAAATGATATAAATGTATTATTAGCGCGATATTAAGCGCAGCGGAACAATGTTCTAAGGCGAGTTTCCGCACGGACGCTATTGAGTGATGAGCACGAGCGCGAGTAGGAAAATGGAATCATATCAAAAGCGAAAGAGAAGCCAGAGCTTGAAGACCCTCCCACCTCACTACGGTCTCCTGTTTGAGAACACTTCGGCTTCTCTGTTAAAATACATAACGGGGATAGACGAGTGGATAAATTTAAAGTTGTATGCCGACATTTTTCC
>SRMA01026596.1:0-20194 GCA_007224835.1 Danionella cerebrum
CACCTTTTGTTAAAAGAGCGTCGATCTCCTCTCGCAGGAGTGAGGCGCCTGTTCGTGGAACAGGAGTGTGAAGCATACCTCGAAACCTGGGGGCGGACACGAACTGAATCGTGTAGCCCTGCCGGATTGTCCGGACCACCCACTGTGAGACCCCGGGAAGCTTCCGCCAGGCTCCCAGGTAAGCTGACAGGGGGTGTGGTCGGGACGTGCCAATGGTCCCCATGGCGGGGCCGCCCGGAGGCGGACTTGTGGGCGGAATCACCAGGGGTGGACCCTGGGAGATGGTCAGATGAGGGCAGGGGTGGTGTGCCCCCGCGCTCTCTGCCATGGCCAGCGGGGCTCGGGCCCAAGTCGGGGTCTTCGTCGGAGACCGAGGAAGAGGAACCCCAGACCGCAGGGCATGCGAGTCTGCTATTCTCGGGTAGGAAGTGAGTTCTATCTTTGACAAAATAGGTGCCGCCATCCCGGAGGACGGCAGCGAGGAGTGTGTGGTGGACTCCCCCCCCTGGGGGAGCTGGGTCGATGACCAGACCCAAAGATGAGCTCATTTCCTCCCGAGTCACCAACCTCAGGGGCGCTTCTTCGTGGAAGCCTGGGAGACAGGTGCATCCAGAAACGGGTTTCGGTCATCGGGAAGCATAGAGGCCTGCTCCAACCAAAGATGGCGCTCCTGTACCACAAGTGTGGCCATCATGCGACCGATGTTCAGCGCTGCTGATTTTGTAGCACAAAGCGCAAAATCAGTGGCTGAACGTAAGTCCATTATAGACTGTTGGTCGCCACCCCCCTGGTGCATTTCACGGAGGACCTTGGCATGAAAGACCTGTAAGGTCGCCATGGCATGCAGCGATGCAGCAGCTTGACCCGCAGCCGAATAAGCCTTCGCCATTAGGGCAGACGAAACTTTTCCGGCTTTGGAGGGCACACTCGGACGAGATCGCCAAGAGGCAGCACTGCCGGGGCACAAGTGCACCGCGACAGCCTACTCCACTCGGGGAATCGAGGAGTATCCCCTAGCTGCTGCATCATCCAGAGCGGTGAAGGGGGTGGAGCTGGAAGCCCTGGCAGACAGGGGAGCTCGCCAGAATTTTGTGAGCTCTTTGTGCACCTCCGGGAAGAAAGGAACCGCAGGAGCGCGGGGGACGGTGCCCCGGCGCTTACCCAGGAACCAATCATCCAGCCGCGACGGCGCTGAGCTAGAGGGCGCAGGCACCTCCAGCCCAATTGCGACCCAATTGGAGAGCACCGCGTAAGCATCGAGCTCCGGCTCGGCCGTGACCCCGGAGGGTGGCAGCGCTGAGCTGTAAGAACTCGAAGACCACGCCCCTTCCGATGCTGCGATGGAGAGCAGATCGTCATCAGGATCACACGAGGGGCCGGGTAACGCCGAAGCGCTCTCCGACTCATTCGCGGACCAGACGGGGGAGCACGCTCGGCGTTTGGGGATAGTGCGAGGAGTCACCTGACACCGTTCGACCCAAAACATCCGGTGAAAATACAGCCGGCTCGCCCCGAGTCGTAGGAGCGCCAAAAGCCGAAGCTCCGGCGTCCTCTTCCTCGAAGAAAGACCTTCTGTATCTCAGCGTGCGGCCCGGCAGAGCGTTGCAATGCACACACTCTCGCCTCACAAAGGCTGCGCAGGCGTGTTGGAACCCCAAACACTCCACACAACGCTCATGACCGTCTTTCGACAAGATAAATCTACTGCAGTTAGGAGTAATGCACGTTTTGCTCATCGTGTCGTGAAAAATGGACAGGATAAACGAGAAAACGGCTGAACACTGGACAGGCTTGCCTGAGAAGATCTCGAGGTGCTGGCGCTGGTGGCTTGCTAATCTGGGCTAGCAGAGGACAACACCAATAAGCCAAGAGGTAAGCAACCTGCTGATCTTTCAAGCTGGAAAGCGTCAAAGTTCAGGAGAGAGAGTCTCACTCAGTCAGCTACGAAGGAAAATTGCATAATGGTGGCTTAGGCACGCCCGGCTTTATACCCGGCTGATTGCTAATCAATCACCTACGCCTGCAAATTAATTTGCCCGTTAATATGTTCGTCAGTCGCTCTCACAGTGATTCGCTCCCATTCAGTCGGTCTAATCCCGACTAACGTCTCCGGGACCGACTGAAAGGGAACTGTCCAACTCAGCAAAGCATTTACTCTCTCATGTGATGGCTTTTGAGCGGGACAGGACAAAGTAAAAAAAAAGAAAGAAATTCTCCAGACCTGGAAACAATACTTTTAGCATAGCTTTGATTACATCATCAATCCATAAGACTTTATGAGCATTTTTACTACTTTATAAATTACCCTTAAAACAGTTTTTTGTGGCAATGCTTCATTTAATTTTTTGTAAAACCCCAGATGCTTTTATTTACAATTTTTTTTCATTAAATTACACAATAATTTCACAAAACCTGTAATTGTACAAATTATTAATTTGTTTATTAAACTGCATTACATTTAGACAGTACATTACTGTATTACATTTAGACAATACATTAGTATTAAAAAAGACTAAATTTGACAAAAATAGTATTAAACTGTCATTGTCTTACTGCAAAAATCTCAAACAAGAACAAACAGTTTTTTATGTTTTATAACAAATAACAAAAGTGTTGAGACAAAATAAAAATTATTAAATCCTCCAAAAAGAAAACACAACGTCAAAATAATGTGAAAGTTGTATTAAAAAAACATGCGAACCTCTGCTAAACACTACACACTGCTCCAAGCACCTTTTGTGCCATTGTGCTTTTTCGGCCCAAAACTTTGAAAAGCCATATCACAGGTCTTATACTTCCATCCCTTCTTTTCACCCCTAGATGGCCCTGAATTGGGGTCTGAAAAATGAAACTGAAAGACGGCCGTGCATTTTTTCACATTTTAAATTGAATTACCTTTCAAATTATGTCACAACTCTTAAAATAAGAAATGTCAAAACTTTTTGAAACTTACACATTATGATTATGTTTGAAATAAAAAAAAATAAAAAAAGTAGGTGGGTCATGTCATTTCTACTTAATTCAAAACAGAATGTGTGATTGGACTTATAAGGGTTAAACTCTAAACTTAATATGAACTCATTAAGTTGAAGTCGGTTGAATATATATGATATATATAATATATATGATATATATATAATACATAATGAGAATATATATATATATATATATATATATATATATATATATATATATATATATATATATATATATCATATATTCTCATTATGATTTCAACACAACAAATGGCTTCAACCGACTTCAACTTAATGAGTTCATATTAAGTATATATATATATATATACAACCAGACCACCCCCACCTCTCTCTTGCTCCCTCTCTAGAACAATCACTGGGTTACTCCCATTCCCGGCAAAGAGAGGAAGGGAGCTAGCTAGAAGTCGGCAGTCTGGCGTCTCCGCGCGCAGGAACCTCCCTCTTACGCTTAAGAATTCTATAAAACGCGTACTTTTTAACAGAAGAGATGTCTTTAAGACCGGGATTCTACCGACAAGAGCTCAACAAGACTCTCTGGGAGGTGCCAGAGCGGTATCAGAATCTCACACCAGTTGGATCAGGTGCTTACGGCTCTGTTTGGTGAGTATGTCTCAGATCCGTCTCTACTATGACCAAGGTTTAGTTCATGAATATTAATGACGCAACCGAACTGTACAACTGCCGAACGCAAAACCGAAGGCGTGGCTCATGATTATTAAACATGATGACGGAAGACGCAAACCAGGAAGGTTACCAAGCAACGTCTGATTTAACAGATTAATATTAAATAGCCGTGCCTTTTTCATAGTAATTTTAGGAAAATATCGTTCACGATAGACGAGGTCGAGCCAGAAACGAACCTCGACAAAATGCATTTTCTTTATAAAATATCCTACTTCAGGAATTTTGTTTACTGACGTGCGTCAATGGTGCCATCTTGATATATCCATGTTCACGGGGAAAAACACTAAGGTAAAGGAAGAAGCAAACTCATACTCGCCTGAAAGATAGGTTGTGTGTCTGGAGGTGCATCAACACAAAGGTATAGGCATTGGAATATCCCAGGGCACTAACTAATCTTATTTCCATGAATAATTACATGCATACTGAGCTCTACTTATGCTGCTTGTCCTAGTTATGTTGCACAAACCACCTTCCAATTTACCCATCTTTCATGACAATACTGCAATACAGAGCACATGCCAGGTCTATTCAGTTTCAGTCTCGAAATAAGACCTTTTTTAGTTTCACCCGTGCCACACCCCTGCCATGTCCATCTGTTCTGGAAACCCTCCAGATCTCATCTCTCCCTAATGCACTCAATCAGAGATTTACATCGCACTGATCACTGTAGCATCTCAGCTGAAACATTAAGACTCCAGCTCCCTGCATGTTGCTGTTACCGATTGAGATGGTTGCCATGGTGACTCTTTCTTCAGCATCTTTCCATGCACACAACCTTTTGAAATAACCCAAACACATCAACTAGTTTATATTTTTATAAGGAATTGTATTTTTAAACTACCAAGTGCACTTCTACAATAAACAAGGTGATGTGTTTCATGAGTAGCACAAGTCAACATGTTTCTCTTCCCCTTTCTAATAAGTATGTGTCAACCTGCAGTTTCACAAGGCACTGCTGTTTCCGCTCACTATTACATCTACAACACATTCAGCTGGACAAAATCTGACTCATCGTAGTATTAGAAGCATTATAAGCATTTTTGTTGCATGCAAATCACATCTGCACTCAAGAAATACTGAGAATTTTTCATTGAGTTTTTGTTTGGTGTATATTAGGATGATCTATTATCTTGAATTGACACTTAATTCTAATAAATGTTGTGTGATTTTTTTTTTTTTCAAATTCATCTGACAATATTAAACATTAATGCTGACTGAACAAATGAAGAATAATTCAGACAACATAATAAAATTCGGGGTCATTTTATTTTGTTTAGGAGCCAACTAAACATCATTTTGGGTAGGTAAATGTATGTTATTTAGTGTGTGTTTATCTATTATGTGGCTGACTATTACTGGTAAAGAAATGATCAGTTAATATTATAAATTTGTTTCAAGAATTATAGCAAAAATCCAGAAAATTGCTTTTGAAACACTTTCTAAACTAGATTTCTGAATGAAAGTGTTTGTGTAAATGTTAAACAAAATAGCAAAAGCCCACCCCAAGTCATCTTCTAGGCTGATTGAAGGATAATTCCACTTGTTTGGGTATATCCTGTGGCTTAGCCTTTAACGTGACAGGAAAGGGGAGGAGTCAGCAGTAGCTTGGGATCATTAAAGAACCAGACCCCAAAATTCTTTGCTTTGCAAAGCCAATGGCTAATTAAGTTTAGTATGTTACAGACACTTGATGTAAACTATACAGAATCAGACCAACTTCTGAGAAACTGGCAGCAGATGTACACTTTAAGAAAACAAACATTGACCTGTCAGGGGTGCAAGCTTGAGGCATAACAAAAGGATAGGAAAGGTAAAGTTTAGTTTTATTTTTATTTTGTAAGAATGTAAAACTATACTAATAGGCCTCTGAGGCAAGCAATCGTAAAGAATGGTGTAACAGCGAAAGGTTAAGCGAGACTCTCAGGTCCTCTTTACTTCACTAAAAAGAGGGTACTGAAAGACACTGTGGTAGATGAAGCTAAATTAAAACAAGAATCTCACACAAGCAGCAAAAGACAACAGCCTGAGGGCATCACATGGCATCCTGTTTTGGAAGCTATTACCAATTGTTCCTTCCGTTTGCCTGGGAGGTTGGCCAGCAATTAAAAACAATGCCACGAGGCTCATTTCATGTTCACCGATGCCGATGTCCACCTGAGACCTCATTAATTCATTATCTACATTAAAAGATGCACAACACTTACAGTAGGTTTGCACAGGGGATTCATTTTTATCGTTGCTGCAGCTGATTGGATGACATGTTGACATGAACATCATTATTTAACTGGTATCACCCAGGGATTTATATATAGAGATGTTGCAGCTGGACCCCTGATCATACTGCTGCTGTTTCTTTGTTTAATGATGATCCTGGCATAATTAAACATGCGAAACCTTGCAATTGCTACATGCTAAAATCTTAATTATAGCATCTGTTGAGATTTTAATGCACTATGGAATTCGTATTAAATGTTCCACTCGCTAACGTGCAGAAACTCTTTCTTTACTTCAAATGAGCTGTGAATCTGCATTGTTCATGTCAAGCCCGTTCTATTGTCTGATTATTTGACTTCTTCACTGCAGAACTGATTTATTTGAAAGGAAGGGGGCTGGGTAGACCCAGAGATCAGTCGTGGGATCCAGAGAGTCTCAAATGGGGGCTGGGGGCTCGGGGCTCTGGTCTTTTAGACGAAGTCGAAAATACATTTTTAAAGTGGCCGGAAAATTAGAAATGAAATAACACTTGAAAATAAAATAAAATGACAATAGAAAATATATGACAAAATATAATTAGATAAATAAAAGTAAATTAAGCTAAATAAAAATATTTTTTTTAGAAATGCTTCATTCAGATCATCTCTAATATGATCCACTCCTCCAAGGAAGCGATAGCATTTTAAAAGGTCAATTTTAACAGGAACAAATCCTCAGCGGCTCCACGCCAATAACTGAAAAGGTTTCTTTTTTCTCTCTTTCCCTCACTAGCTCAGCATATGATGTGTGTCTCCGCCATAAAGTGGCTGTGAAAAAGCTCTCCAGACCTTTCCAGTCACTCATCCACAGTCGAAGAACATACCGAGAGCTGAGACTTCTCAAACACATGAAGCATGAGAACGTACGTGCACCCCAATGAGTGCATTCAAGAACAGAACGCCTCATTTCTAGATCTCTTTTTTTTATCCTACACCAGTTTACACAAATAGTTGCTTCCCAATTTCCCAACACATTTATATAAGGAATAAACATACTAAGATGGCTTGTTTGTGGAGAAACTTTGATGTTGGCTTGTTAAAGTACCATTTAAAAGCATTTTAGTAGCAAAAGGTTGCCACGGTAGAATTTTTGGTTGTTATGGAGGAGTCTGTGAAATCATACAGACAAGTTCCTCATGCCAATTATGAGTAATGCAAACCAACTCCCATGTCTCTAGAATTTTCCTTACCTGAGATAGTGAAGTCAGGTTGCTATGGAGGGGTCAGTAACATAATATAATGCTCCCTCACAGTACATTATATAAACCAACCCCCATTTTATAATTTGGTCTCTATTATGTACCAAACCTGAGATAGAGTTCAGAAGTTTTGGTTGCTATGTTAAACAGTTTGGTTGCTAGTGAGCCGTCACAGATGTCATAAAATGATTGTAAAATTGGCACTATGGTTAGCATAAAAAGCACAATTTCTCTTTGATATTTCATCATGACATCAGACATTGTTGCTATTCCCAAATTAATTTTCAATGGCTACTATAAGTCGAGGGTAAACATCTATTGGTTCAAATACTTTTGCACAGTGGTTGGTATGTTCTTGCACAGACTGATATTGTGGAGCAGACCATACTGGATATTCCACTGCTGTCTGAATCTGTCCTTATGTGCTTGTAGAAATTTTTGGAAACCAAGGTCTTTGAGCTCCTCTGCCCTCACTAAGCTCATTGGCAGAGCAGCAAGGGGATACATGAACATTTCCCAGGCGGAGCTAACTGTAATGGTGCACCTATACCTTGGCAGTAATGGCGAAGGCTTTCTCAGTGGCAGGTCAACCTGTTGTTCTTCCAAGCCAAGACTCTCCATGATATGCATTCCTTGTAGTCTTTAGGGAATGATGTCTTATGCTTAAGTAACCAAAGTGCTTCCTGTCAGGATTAACATTAACAAAAGTTTGCTCATGACAAACTTGCATTAAAAAAGCACTATATTTATATTATCTGATTACTCAAAACACAAGTTGCAGATTAATCAATTCCTGTAATTACTAGCCTTCATTTTTTAGGAAAACAAAATGCCCCAAATTCATGGCTGGACATGACTCACTTTGGTGAGTTCACCCCCCTTGAGTCCAATAGGTTTTTGGGTACAGATTTGGAATATAAAAGCAGGAAAAGGGCATTGCTGCCCCGCTTATTGCTGTGCATGATTCTGAGGCTCAGTAAAACTTAAACAATTAATGAGAAATAAATCGCCCTCCCATGGTTGTCATGAAGAGCAGAATGGACTTCTCGATCACATTTACTGCTCTAATAGGATGACTTTGTTTTTTAGTCATGTGTGTTTTATCTTCCCGTCACACAGGTTATAGGGCTCCTGGACGTTTTTACTCCTGCTGCTTCTCTTGAGGATTTCAACGAGGTGTGAGTGTCTGCCTGGTGAAAATAACATAACATTTCTTAAACATTCATAAGAACCAACCCACAGTTTAATATACATTTCAATCTTTTAACATCACTTACATCCATTCAGTCAAGTCAAATGTATTTATTTAGGGCTTTTATTCAGCAGCACCACATAGTGAAAACATTTAGAATTTGAAGATTTAATCAAATAAATCCTTTCCAGCTATCTAGTGACCAACCTGATGGGAGCAGATCTCAACAATATCGTTAAATTCCAAAGACTTTCAGACGAACACATACAATTCCTCATCTATCAGCTACTCCGTGGCCTTAAGGTGAGTTTATTTAATTACCTTCTTATTTTATTTTGTTTTTTAGTTTAAATTCCATTTCTTTCCACATCTCAAACAGTACATCCATTCAGCTGGACTGATACACAGAGTAAGTGATTCCCATTACATATTTTAAGCCTGGCGATAAAGAATATTATAATAACCATGTGATATTTTATTGCATATATTGTTGCATTTTTTTTAAATGCACGTATACAGGATTTGAAGCCGAGCAACGTAGCAGTGAACGAAGATTGCGAGCTCAGGGTGAGAAACTTGCTTTATTGCTTTCAAGCGTACTATCAACATGCACAATCCCACTTTACACTCTGCTTTCTTTTCATCAGATCCTGGATTTTGGATTAGCCAGGCAAACAGATGATGAAATGACGGGATATGTGGCGACTCGCTGGTACAGAGCACCAGAGATCATGCTCAACTGGATGCACTATAACCAGACAGGTGAAATAGCCACAGAGATGCAAAGTAACATACAAAAAAATCTGTGGTTAATTCAAATCAAATGTGTTTTATAGTGGACATCTGGTCTGTCGGATGCATCATGGGTGAGCTTCTGAAAGGAAAGGTTTTATTTCCTGGCAACGACTGTATCCTTCCTTCACAAAAAGCACTTGTTTCTGTGTGTCTCACTTGTTTTAAAGCATTGTTCATTTGCCAAGCAATTTTATCCAAAGCTACTTAAATATAAAGGAAAGAATATAAAAGATACGCATTTTACTAGATACGCATAGTGCCATGAGTTTCTACTGACCGGCTCACGGAAAGCCAGGTGAGAAGAACCGATGGAGTGATTTAAATTGAATTAATGGAGCTAAAGGTTTAAAAGGTTTTAATGCACCTTGAAATGTTAATGGCCATATTTACATTAAAACAGTTTGAAAGGGATGAAGTTCTGAAAATTAGGGCCACCTCCAACCACCAATTTGTTGAGAGGGTACACAGAAAGAGTAAAATATTATGTATTATTGACGATTAGTGCTGATTTTTAGTCTAAAAAGTTTTATTTTCACAATGTTCACGGTTGACGCATTAATCACAATGTCATGTGATTCATTACTGAAAATATAAGGCTACAAACCAGTAAATATTAATAAGCCCAGGTCGCACACTGGTTCAGAGTATGTAGAGTTGTGTTTTATTTTTGCTGTATTTGTCTGCTAAACCCTGAGGGCCAGCGTTCAGATTTTCTTGTTTCATGAGGTTTAACTGAACTCGCTAAATTTTAACAGATGCTCAAAGGTGCATGAACATGAAGTCACGGATTATATGTGAGGTTAAACTATTGTTTATATGTTAAACAAAAAAAATTATATAGAACAGGTATTAAATTGAAAATAGATTTAAAATTGGTTTCTAAAATTGAACTGCAAATGTTTGAAGCCCTTAACTTCCACAATGAAAAAAAAATGTTGAGCCTTAATGGCTTTTTCTTATAGTGTTTTCTAAGACTAGATTGAATCAAAAATCCAAACATGGACATTTTAGAACAAAAAATGTGTTTATTTTTTTGTGTTTTTTAAGAGTCAAATTTTTACGTCTATGCTGAACATGAAAGGCCCAATTTTCCTCCTTCGGAAGGGATGCTCTATCCCCAAAAGCAACGTCTTCTCTCGTGATATCCGGAAACAATCATGCGTGAGTTAAACGGAGGGAAAGATAGAGCTAGCGACACACAAATGTGTAACATTAATAAGTTTTTTACAATGAAACAGGCTCATTGTTTGATGCAACTGTGGTGAACAGGGCGGTTCTTGGGCCTGAAAACGTCCGGGGCTAGAAAGTGCTTATATGCCTTGAATAATTACAGATTCAAGGGCATTTACCTGTTAAGTATAGATGGCGCAACCTGTAAAAATGCTGATGTCAGTTTTTTGAATCCTGGTAGGGGCAGCCTCAATTTTTTTTATTATTTCTGAGTTCTTTTTGTTATTTTGCTTGAATGTTTTTACTCACCAAATAAAACAAGACTTTATTTCATTGATAATTTAATTGTTTTTTAATCTTGTCATGTTAAAGTGGGTTCCATGGAGGAATCGCCAACGTTTGCAACTGAGTCAACACTTAACACGGTCACAACTTAACTTCTTTAACAAAAAATGAATTAAAATTTTTTAGTTTACTTGTTTCTGCTGTTGACTCCCTAGAAACATTGAATATCTACCGTTTCTGCCTTTCTCACAGCATCTCTGCCTCAATCCACGCAGCTCGGTGCACACACTTCATATCAGACCACCCAATAAAAACAGACACTCAATGCAATCCTTCTCTCTGATTGATCTTGGCATAATGAAGTCATTTCTTTGTGTGGCTCGTTAATCCACAGTTCTTTTTTATTTATCAATTCTTTTGGAGTTTAATTTTCTGGGGTTAATGAGAAAACATTCGGGACTAAAACCCCGGATGCCCAGGCCAGGCGACAATAGTGGAGGTGTGTTTGCACCAGGTAAGGTTTTATAACGTTTCCTTCAAACGCCATTACAGTGTCTGTCAATGTTGCTGTAATAGAAAGTTGCTCATAATTAATCAATCTCCCACTCATCTACCATCAGACAGTAACATTGCATACACGTCATGAATATGCAAATCAGTATTTAAAAAGTTTAAATCTCAATGTAAATCTCAGCAAATTTCCGGAATGAGCCTGGGCTGAAAATAAAGTGACTGAATGTGATTTTAATTAAAAATAGAGACCTTTTGTGCAAATGAATCACATTTCCCATACAATTAGATCGATGTGAACAATTTTTTTACAAATAAAACAATGTCATGACCCCTTTAAAATGGTTTGCAGTGCAAATTTTGATTAGGATACAACTATATTTCTGTCCTCTTTAATGTAATTTCATCAGATATAGATCAGCTAAAGAGAATCATGGAGGTAGTGGGGACTCCAAGCCCGGATGTTTTGAAGAAAATATCCTCCGAACATGTGAGTCCAATATCACTGGTTTAAATAATAAAAAACTAGCAAAAGGTGCATGTTATTCATTTACATGTTACAATATTGTGCATCTAGGCTCAGAAATACATCCAGTCACTTCCACACATGCCCCAGCAGGATCTGGGGAAAATGTTTCGAGGAGCGAATCCACTTGGTGAGACAGCATTTAAAGCATATTTGAGTTAAGAAATGATACACTAAACCCTTTTCTTCTGATCTAGCGGTGGAACTGTTGGAAAAAATGCTGGTTCTAGACTGTGATGGCCGGATCTCAGCCAGTGAAGCTCTATGTCACCCCTACTTCTCTCAATATCATGATCCTGATGATGAACCAGGAGCTCCCCCGTACGATCAAAGCCCTGAGAGCAAAGACCGCACACTTGACGAGTGGAAAGGTCAGAGCCAGTCCCACATTACATCTCCCAAAGGTCCATGCTATCCCCCAGATAATACAATGACTATTTCAAAATACTGCACACAGATTGGTCCAATCTCACCACCAGTTGCATGCCTGCAATCATCATGTCATTGATTCTTTCCAACTCAAAACTGACCCATCATCATGTCATACCTCCATTAAAATGTTTTTAGAACTGCTCACTGACCATTTTAAACTCATTTTGTCCACAAAAGGAGCATATATCACGTAGACTGATACAAGGATGCATTAAAATATTATATGGGTTAAATAAAAACTAAATTTGACCAGCTGGTTTACAGTGAGAGTCTAAATGAGATGATCATAAGTGAGCCAGGATCATTACAGAATATAATTTATTTTGCAGTGCTTAAACAGGAGACAAAAAGAAAGACTAACTAGCAATAACTCAACTTTCAATGAAGAAATTTTACTCCTTTTTGGGAACAGAATGAAATGAACTCCTCTGCCAAGCCTCTAGAAATATCTGCTTTAGTACCCTGTTTAAATGTTGTAAAAATCAGCTGAGGATTATTCTGTGCATTTCTATGGAGCCAAAAGCTGGTTTTGTCTGAGCTCTGGTTTCAAGCAGTGGATACTCCTCTGTGATCACCATATGTTATAATCAGTGGAGGAGAGAAACTGAATTCAAATCAGACAAATAGTTTGTGAGCCCCATGTTGAGTGCCATCACTCTCCTGCTGGTCGACTGCAACCGTAAGGGATTTAACCATAAGGGTGTTTAATTCATGCACATTTTCCATCAGTTTTCACTGCACTGTATTAAAACTATTAAGAACGTGTAGGTTTCAAGCCCATGAGAACTTGCAGGTTTCAAGTCCAAATAATTCTGTAAAATCATCAAATACAAATATGATTTCTGCTTTATTAAAATGAGGAGGGGCAGAAGAGGGTGCATACAATAAATCAAAATGTATTGCTCCTTCCACAACAGCTCAATGTAGTTTAGATCTGGTGACTGCCCTGGCCACTCCATTACAGATAGAAGACCTAAGTGACTCCAAACTTTTGAAGTGTAGTGTACATAAATGACTACAACACAATTACCCTTTAATTTTTTCTTAATTAGACTTTATTAGAGTTAAAACTAGCTCCACACTTTTAAATAATAAAAAAAATAGATATTGTGATAATGCAGACCCGAGCTGGTCTAGTCCGTGTATGTTGGTTTGTTGAGGACAGTTACCCACACAGTCCAAGGTTTGTGAAAGAGTTTTATTTGCAACCACAATCGTAAAATAATATAAACAAATAATCAAATAATGTTCATGTTTTCTTTATTCTCTCTCCACAGAGCTAGTATTTGAGGAGGTGAACAGTTTTAAAGACCCACAGAGTAAACCAGAGAGTCTTGGAGTTGAACAGTAAACAGAGCACAAGTACAATCCAGGAAGATCCTGCCCTCGCCGCTGTCTGTCTATTACACACACAAACTCCAGGACTTCAGGAGACAGTATGGACTGTAGCCAGAAAATGGACTATAACTACTGTATTTCCCGTGCTCTTCCTATGTGAGAGTGAGTTTTTGTAGACGACCAGTATTGTTGGCTCGTAGACACAAAAGTATTGTATCACAAGGTGCATGTTGTGTGTGTTTGGGTGTTTTTTTTAAATGTGATGTGAGACAGGGTATGATGTCTTTCATTTGAGACCAAAACTAAGTGGTAGAAACCAAGTTGGAGAAAATAATGTTTACAATGCTTGCCAGTGTGCGATATGTGTCTTAAAACCTTGAAGTATGCATAATTAACATATTGAACCAATGTTGAAAACTGAATCAATTATGATTTATGATCATTTGCATTTTAAGATCATCTGTCAAATGTACCTTGCGTAAATCTTGCACTGAAATCAAAACCTTCCATTGGATCGTAATTACTCTTCATACAGAATTTATCTAATTGACTAGGTTTAAAATAGAAATCTTTGATTTCTCAGGTTAAATATTGGTAAGCAGTTTAAAGTCTGTAATTATAATGCATTTCTGGAATTGTTTTTCATGTCAGTCATCAGTATTTATCTGTTTATGTCAGCCACGATTAAAAATATGCTCGAACATCATTTGCTCTCATATAAAAAGAAGTATGAAATATTGCATGAAGACTTTTTTTATATTGTTTTGACAATTTCATGATTGACTGGAAGTGGTAATGCAAGGCTAGTGTCGCAACTATTTCCCAACATTTTGAAAGATCCTGTATGTAATGAAATCAGGGAGAATCCCCAGGTCCTGGGTGTGCTATAACATTTGCATTTAAATGGCAATTAAAACGGCTCTGTTTTTCAGTACAATGCATCTGTTTCAGGTTGCAACTCACTTTATTAGCCAGAGGTTTCATGTAAAGTCACTATCTTCTCTTGGTTTCCTTTTCAAACTGCCCGTGGGTCATTGTGAGTCAGCCCCTCACCCTTTCCTCAGCACATTTTTGCACTTACAGAAACTCATCAATGTCTTAACAACTTTATATAGACAAATAATCCATGCAACGTTATTTAAACGTGTAAATCTAGCGACCATGAGCCCCAATCACAGTTCAGACCGAGAGGAAGGAGCGCATCTCCAGTTCACTAACTTTGAACCTCCCCCAAAAACCACACGACGCGCTCCAAACTGCACTCTTTGGGGAGAGTTTCAGCAAAAACAAGAGAAACCGATGAGGAATCAAACAGGAAAGTTTCCAGTTGAGCTCTTTCAGCACTTCTAGAATGTTAGCAAGAACTAGAGCCGGATTTTATCGCCAGGACATAAACAGAACGGTTTGGGACGTTCCGGAGAGATACAGAGATCTCATTCAGATCGGAACTGGAGCTTACGGGACGGTCTGGTGAGTAGAAAGCGTAATTCTACAAAACACAGATGAATTGTGTGTCTAGCACGCTAGCGTTTAAAAATGATATCGACGTGATCGATATATCTGTAAAAAAAAAAACGTAAAAAAAACACCTGTTTTCCTCATGTTCGATATTAAAAACCATTTCCCCAAATGGAACCTTAGCGTTTGTTTAGTGCTTTAAGTTTTGAACCTAATGAAATGGTTGGCTCAACAGCACATGTTAAATATCTCATCCTTTATTTGGTTAGATAAAAACGTATAACTTTATTATTGCAATATGAAAATGTAAGTGTTGTACATTTCGAATATTTTGAATGTGTTTCATATAAATCTAAAAGTTTTCATAATTTCTCTTCAAAGGGAAGAATGTTTTAACCAGGAAACACTGAAAACCCTGTAAACGTTTCTCTTTTTCAAGACAAGGGGTCAGAGAACAAAGCCTCCCTGCTGATGACATTGTGTATGTTTAACAAGCAGAATTGGGTGAATTAAAGAGGCCATGTTAGTGCATCAGCTGCTCTTTAATTTAATAGTCCTTTGCTATAAAGTTGAGAATTGAGAAATCAATCAGTGGTTCTAGACTTGTGCCAAAATGAATTTCATGCCATGTCAGTCTCCCACTAATCCCAGCCCTCTCCATGCAATCCAAAGTTCTGCCTTAGACCGAAAGACAGGAGTCCGAGTTGCCATCAAGAAGCTCCACCGACCGTTCCAGTCTAGACTGTTCGCCAAGCGGGCGTACAGAGAGCTGCGACTGCTGAAGCACATGAAACATGAGAATGTATGTAAACATCTGCTTTACTAAAGACAAATGTCTTTTTTCCTAATGTCTATATTGAACCGCAGGTTATTGGACTGCTGGATGTGTTTTCCTCTGAGATCCTGTTGGACAGACTTCAGGATTTGTGAGTGTGCTTCTTTGATTCAACTGCACATGAATGTTAATCACCATTCGAATAAAAACAACCACTTGTCTCTTTCTGTTAGTTACCTTGTGATGCCATTCATGGGCACTGATCTGGGGAAGCTGATGAAGATGGGGAGACTGTCCGAAGACAGGGTGCAGTTTCTGGTTTATCAGATTCTTCGGGGTCTGAAGGTTAGATAGGGACAATCCATTTTTTAAATGTTTTCTCTTTCTTTTTAGCTGTGCGGTGTGCATATATCTCTTTCTCTTTCCCCCTTCCACAGTATATTCACTCAGCTGGGATCATTCACAGGGTAAGTGACCTTTGGGAATGTGTGGAGGGGGCTGGGTGACTGTTTCATTCATCCACTGACATTCAGTCATTCATCCTCTGTCCAACCCTTCTCTTTATCCGCTTTGAGAACTTCTCTAGAGGCATGCAGTTTTGAAAACAGGCAAGCTGTTACATGTTTTAAATTCATTTTATTTTTCCAAAATGAACTAAATACATGTTTGTGAAAGATTAAAACCAAAGTATGAGTCCTTACAATAATTCAATTTCTAAAAACATTAAAACTGAGGCAAAAGAAAAGGTTTATTCATTATCTGCAGAAAGTTGTAGACTTTCCGAAGTAGTGTTTAATTCTTGATTTTCTTTGAGCTCTAGTTTCCTCCCAGTCCCAAACCACAGGGTAAATCAACAACTCTAAAATGTCCTTTTGAGCAAATAACAAGTGAATATTACCCTGTGATTAAGATTTGTTTTGGGCCTTTGAAGTTGAACTCAAACCTTTTCCCTTTCAATGCCCTACTTACAAAAGTAATCATTGGAGAAATACCATACCATTGCAAATCTTTCACTCCAAAAGAAACACATTACAAGGGAACATGCAAAACCATCACAATTACACCAGAGCTCAACCTCTATGGACTTGTGACCTGCCTCGGGTGTAACCCACCTTTTACTCACCATGAGCTAATGAAAATGGACAGATGATGGATGAATGATTAATCGGAAAACAAGTTTTTTGTTCAAATGAGTAAACTGTGTTTTCTTTAGCACAAAAGTGGTTTAAGGACAATCTATATTTTTTTGTTCCAAACGTTCCAAAGCGCCTCAGTCTCACAAACATAAACATTTAAAATATAGACTTTAATATTGAAAGATTGATTTTCAAATGCCATTGCCCTTTTTCACAAAACTCTAAAATCCAAAGCATCAATATAAATGTGTATTTAAAAAATTTAAATGGTGCAAAATACAATAACATTGATGTTGAATCAAGTGGCTGGTTCCTGAATAGATCAGTAAAACCCACAAGCAGACATTGGACTCACTGCTCCGAAGTGCGGAGTTATTCGTTGCCCAGTCAAGTGAGTCTGTGTCCTGCAGTCTCTCTTTTCATCTGCCGGTGACTTTTCTGCTAGAATTTATTGACCACGATCAGCTAGACCTAAATTTCTCTATTTAATCTTTGTGGAATTATTAAAAAAAAGAATTCAAATTTTTTGTTGCAGATGACAATGATGTTTTTTAAACATTTTCTATGCGCAGTGCTTGGTTTCGTGGACTTATGGTGTTTTGTGGAAACTCGACTGGTGTTTATCATGGTTTGAAAAAAAAAAAAACAGACAAATAAGGACTGCATTGCAGAGCAACTAAAGCGTTTTTCGCATTTTGGAACCAAACTCCTCATTTTTAGATAATAAATTCAATCTTTTAATAATGCTTTTTTTTGTAAATTAAAATGCATAATCCACATTTAAAGCTATTGTAAAAGTAAACTTTGTATGTGATGCTTCAGGACCTGAAACCAGGAAATCTAGCTGTGAACCAAGATTGTGAACTGAAGGTATATTCACAAGCCAGTTCTCTGTATTGCATCTACATTTCTTAATCTAGTTTAAAGAAAGCATTAACTAGATTTGGTCGTTTGTGTTTAGATACTAGACTTCGGGCTGGCTCGTCAGGCTGATTCAGAGATGACCGGTTATGTGGTGACCCGCTGGTACAGAGCACCAGAGGTTATTCTCAACTGGATGCACTACTCACAAACAGGTGAGAAACTCAACTCTTTATAGACATCAGGAGAATGAAACAAAGCGATTACACAGAACAAAACATCAGAATCAATCTAGGAAATCAAAGAGAGAGTGGTTCGTACAATGACGGATGTTTTTTATCCCTTCCTCTGTTTCAGTTGATATCTGGTCAGTTGGCTGCATTATGGCTGAGATGTTACTTGGAAAACCACTTTTTAAAGGAAATGACCGTATCTTTTTCTTTACTATGAACAAAAACATTAGTTTTGTGCAGATAAAAGTGATTCCGATGGGACACAAAAATATTATATTTAATGTGTTTTATGTTAAACCAGTTGCCCATTAGCTACACAACTGAGATGTTGATTACACAGACGATGCATGATGACGGTAAAGAGATTAGAGAGGTAAAAGAAATAAAATTCAGAAATATACCAGCCTTTCATCAAAACCTTGACAGAACATTAGACCTGGACCAGCTGAGAGAGATCATGAAAATCACCGGAACACCAGCGGCAGATTTCATAGTGAAGCTGCAGAGCCAGGATGTGAGTCACCCTCCAAATTATTCATATTTTCACACCTCCAGCTGATACATGTGCTTTTTCTCCCCTCCACACAGGCCAAAAACTACCTCAGGGGTCTACCCAAAGTTCCAAAGAAAGACTTGAGCAATATTTTCTTTAAAGCCAGCTCTGAAGGTAAGCTCTTTCGTAATTGCCCTTAGCTGCAACATGTAAAACTTGTAATCCATCAAAACCCCAAATAGAATATTTTAGGCATTAATTAAAAACATGCATTATGTGATCCAGTTTAGTAGTAAACTATTACAATCAACATGTTATTGAGCTGTTAATCCCAAATACAGAAAACGTACATGGCTCACATGTTTGTTTTTTTTAGCGGTGAATGCTCTGGAGCAGATGCTAGTTCTGGATCCAGAAAAACGTGTCAGTGCCGCCAAAGCCCTTGAGCTTCCGCTGTTCTCAGAGTTCAGAGAACCCGAAGAAGAGACTGAAGCCCTGCCCTATGACCACTCAATGGATAACATGGAACTACCGCTGGAGCAGTGGAAACGTATGTGACAAATAATTCTCAATCACTTCAACAATCAGCATCTGCAAACTGGGGTTAGTTTTGAATCATTTGTTAGGATCAATCACCTACATGAAGAAATATGAAAGTGAGTAAAGCGACAGGAAACTCCTCTTTTTTGCACATTCTCCATATTTCACTGAGATAGTAGTGTTTTACCATTTGTAGTAATACTAGCCTTTTCTCCATATTGTTATCTGGTGATAACACTTTGCGCAAAGCTTAGCATAGAGTAGGCGTATTGCCATGAGTACCACTGATTCTTTGGAATTTGGATAAAATAGGTTTTCATAAATAAATTGGCAGTTCATAAATTAACCGGCGCGACATCCTCATTTAGCCCCCCCCCCCATCAACACCGTCAGACACAATAAGACAAATGGTTAGCAGATTAATTAAAAACAAATAAAACATTTTGACATTGGCCTCATTACAATATACAATTGCAAAATTGATAACACACAAGTCAATGGCTTCTTGCTCAACAACTTTATTTAACTATTTGGACCAAAAAAAACAATCCTGAACACTGTACAATTTCCAAGGAATATAGGCCTACGGTTCCCAAGTGACAATTCATTGTGGAACAGTCTCACACATCAGCATAGGTATCTTCTAGGGGTGTAACGGTACGCTAAAATCGTATTCGGTTCGGTACAGTGTCTTGGAGAGTTCGGTTCGGATCATTCGGTTTGGTACAAAACAATAAGAACTTACATAATCTTTATTTTGAAAAGCTGCCAATACACAATAGAATTCTTGCATAAAATAAATAAAAGTGACACATTTGGGTGATATTTTAAATAAATTGCACTCTTTATAAAGAAAAACACATTTTTTAAATAAAAAATGAAATACTGCAACTAGTTAGGATAGATAGGATAGATTAACCGATCCACATTTTCTGAAGAGAGCATAGATCTGGTTGCAGTGACAATATCTCCAGCAGTAGAAAATGCTGATGTGTTGCCTGCCCGATCTCCGTGGAACAATGTCGGCATACAACTTTAAATTTATCCACTCGTCTATCCCCGTTATGTATTTTAACAGAGAAGCCAACGTGTTCCCAAACAGGAGACCATAGTGAGGTGAGAGGGTCTTCAAGCTCTGGCTTCCCTTTCGCTTTTGCCATGCCATTTTCCTACTCGCGCTCGTGCTCGTTCCGCTGCGCTTAATATCGCGCTAATAATAAATTTAAATTATTATAAAAATACAGAATACCGAAACGGTACGCAAGTGTCCCGAACCGAACAGGCCGTACCGAAACGGTTCAATACATACCGTGAACCGT
>SRMA01026596.1:24619-41442 GCA_007224835.1 Danionella cerebrum
GTCAGGGTGAACAATAAACATCTTACACTTGGTTTTAGCGATTTTCTCCGGGCACTAAAAGCCAAACAAGAGCATTGCATAGAAAGAATATGGAATATTTTAATCATATACAAGAGTGTTGAATCTTTATAAGTCATGCACTCCTGAAGGAAGAATTTATACATAGTGAGTAAAATAAAAAACATAATGTTTGTAACCACAACAAAAACAGTTCAAAACAATGCACTCTTATGCTTTATGATGCAATAGGTTTTGGCATACTGACAATTTTTGTCAGATTTTTTTATTCTGAAGTCTGCATGTGTCTGTTTTTAATCACACAAGCTTTTTCATGTTTCTCAATAATGCTGGGTAAACAGACAAGTATTATTCAACATAAATATAGCTGGAGGGCTAACGTGTTATATGTCAAAACCTACACTTAATGAAACTTTATTCTGAACTTAAACTTTAATAATAATTCAGTTTAGTCACCTTTCATTTGGGAATGGAAAAAAACTCATGGCTAAAACATTGCAAAAGCATGAATTCTGCCACTGATCAGTGTTATAAATATCAAACCAAATGACCAAAAATACCAGTATATTATCTGAGTGGGTCAGTAGTTTTTCAATAAGCAATTGCGGCAATTGGTATAATTTTTGCCATATTATGTTTGTCAATACCATTTACTTAGATGAAAATCAGCACACACTTCATGACAGATTTGCACAGAAAATTGTTTGCTTGTGTTTTTTACGGAACATTTGTTCTGTTTAGAACTGGGCTGAACTTTCCCACTCTTTTGTGTGAAAAACTGCCAAAACATATTCTACTCTTCTCAAACTAAAATACATTAATTGTGATGAAGTTTATGAATGCTTCCAGAGATTTCTCTAATTGAATGTTTTAGTTTCTAAAAAGCTTTACTAAAAACCTGATAACTTTGTAATAAGAGGCTATAAATTAAGAGCTACTTGGTGTGCAGAAAAAGTTTTTTTTAATACAATCTTTTAGAGCTCACAGACAAATAGAAAGCAACCAACTTACCATGTTTAAAGGTCTACCCATTGACAAAAATACGTTTTTCCTCTGATAGAGACGAAAGAGTAAAATTATTTCACTCTTTTATACACAAACTACGACAAAGTGAGTAACCAACGTAGCCTATTTACCTGACTTTATATAAATGTAGTTGTCGTATCACGTTTGGCAAGTGGGTGAGTGGAGCTGTTCACATTTTCTAAAGGTAAATGGAGATACTTGCAGGGACAATTCGTCGGAGCCTAAGCAAAACATTTAACTTTTAACATTTAACAAGTTAAAAAATAGTCCTGCCCGCATTCGCTAGCACATCGGCAACAACTAAATTGTATTAAACAAGACCGTGTCACGTGGACTGTTCACCTGCTGTCACCTGATTACACGATACCGCGCATTCCTATCATACTATATGATTTTACTCCCTCATACTATATGATTTAACTATCTAAATTTACCGTGTTTAAAACATAAAGTAATCTACTGTTCATACCTAAAATAAAGATTCAACCCGCACAAACCAATCTCAACAATGTTATTTAGTTCTGAATGCTTTACTTTGTCATATTATTTCAAAGACAAAATACATTTGTGCTTTTTATATTATTTAAATCTGAATTAATATCAATGAAGACAACACATTCTTTGAGGATTACATTTAAAAGAAAAGCGTTTGAGAAGTAATAGAACAAACATACCTGTCATGACACTGCATTATCTTGCAACAATCTGCATTTTACTAAGTTTATTGTTCGATAAATTGCACGTTGTTTATTAAATGTGCAGTCAGAAAAACCTCTTTCCCACAGTTTTCAGATTCCACCACAAAGTGGCAGTATAACCCAATTATAGTAGAAGCAAATAGCCTCGGATTTCGAGTGACCTAACTACTGAAGAACTCCTACAATGTAATCTTTCTATTATCATGCATTGTTGCAGTGTGCATGCCCTCATTGCCCTTATTACTTCACCCTGTTATGCTTCGCTCCCTCTACACTTTGAGACTTCTTCCGACCTTGACCAGGTTTTAATATTAAGCTTGAAAATCACACGGGCAGAGGAAACAAACTAACAAACTGGTTCAAACTCTTGAAGAAACAGAAAGTTGAAGATGTTCTCAGTGATCTATGTCAGGCAGGTGGAATGAGACATGGTCTGGTTCATGGTCATTGCGTACCCGACTGACATCCAAATACTCTACCACCAAAACTTAAATTGTGTGTCAGTGTGACCAGACCTATTTTTTACAGTCTATGGTTCAGTCACAGTATGAAACTAATCATGATTTTACAGTGAATTGCTGTAGATTAGACACACATCACAATTTTATTGCAGTACTCTCAACAGTTCTTTGCTGTAAGAGGTTATTGTTACAGGCTATAGTGTAACCATGATGTTACTATTTGAAATAACCAACGGCATTAAGTTACTGGTAAATTGACAATATTGTACAGTGTACAATATCTTTTTTTAAATGCATCTATAATAGATTGCATTTTTAATTTGTGCTTCCCATGCTTTCACCTCTCTTTTACTAACTTGGATATGAAGCTAAAACAGCAACATCTCTCATTGTCAAGGTCTTCTAGGCTAATGGGGGAGGTGTGAGCTAGAGAAAGAGAGGAAAAGCCAAAAAGAAGAGGAGAATAAAGAAATAGATGTGGCGGGGAGCTACTAAATGAGCGAGGGAGAGAGGGAGGGCGGAAGGAGGGAGCGATAGAGAGAGTGAAAGTGTGTCCCTGCCAGGACTCACGTAGACCCACAGCTGCAGAGCCTTTCTGATCCCAGTACCTCCCTTCACTCCGGCGTCACGCTCCTAGTGCTTGTGTGTGGGAGAAAGGGAGAAAGCGCCCTTCTATTTGTAGGTCAAGCTGTTCAAATAACCTGATTGTTTGGGTGGCACCACACAAGATCGGCAACCCAACATGTGTGGTCGTCATGTGCTACCTCAGAGTACTGTATACACACACACGAACACATCAGCTGAGTGGAGGCTTCTGTTACTGTAAAGCAGTGGCATCAGCGTGTCCCATAAAGCCTGGACCTGATTGGCTGCTGGAACAATCACGGCACTTGCAGCAGTTGGTTTATGTTTTGCATTGAGGATCTTATTGGTTGAGGTTAAAGAACTGTGATGACCGTATCATCCCGTCATCATCATACAACTGCCTCTTGCTGGTAATTATTTCTATAGATCCTGGGGCTGTTGGGATTTGGTTTATCAGATTTCCCCTCTGCTTTCTACAGGTAACATCCTGTTGCCTTCGTTGCAAATGGGTGGGATTGAAATCTGCACATTGCGCTTGATTGAAATATACATATTTGAGCTAAAATCAACATCTCATTAATGGTTGACTAATTGAAATGTTCCCATCATCCAAAATAGGACAAACTGTTGCGCAGACCCATTTCAAAGGCATATCAATCAAGATCACATCATCACCCTTCTAAGTTAATGAACAGCGTGTTATGATGTTTGCACACTGTGAGTTGAAAGTGGAAGAGAACACCCCAGTCTCCATATATCAAACTGCATGTGAGAGCAGGAAGAGAAGTGTCTGCAGGAGAACAGTCTGTGATCAAACACATCAGCTTTGGTCTACCAAGTCACAGAGGCATCAGACGTGCCAAGGCAAGAATGCAGAGCACTTGAAGATGAACGAGAGTCATCACACACTCTCGAATGATTGCTCGTGTGTAAGAACATCTGCTACAAGAGTGAATGAGAGCTCAGCAGAGCTATTCATCTGCTAAAAGAGTGAATGAGAGCTCATCTGCAAGCCTGATATTCAAAAGCAAAGATCTATTTTAAGCCGTATTCAGGTCATAATCAGAATTTTATTGACAATAGGAGCCTAGCATCCTCTTGGCAGCTGGCCAGCTGAACCTGGTCATTCTGATATTGATATGCTGCGGGGAATCTTATCAGACAAAAGCAGAGAAGATCGAGATCTCTTCAGACTCGTGTAACTGACTTGCACATTCATTGTTATTGTTGTCAATTCTAGAGAAACGGAAAATGCAGGGCTGTTAAATAAAATTGAAATTAACCATTTGAGCGATTTCTCATTCACAAAGTGTTTTGCATAACAGTGACATTTGGGTTTTTGATTGTTTTGCAGTCCACATATATTTGACCAAGAATAATCCTTAACTGAGTGATTTCCAAACCAATCCTTATTAAAAAGACATATTGAGAATTGTTAAAAATTGTTAGAAATACACTCCAACTGACTTTGTTGTAGGTCTTGGTCCTTTACAATTTTCAAACATGTCCTTCAAACACAGTCTGAAATAGCAGAATTAAACTGAAGATAATGGGATATTCCATGTGGCGCTATAACTGACAGTAGGTTGTTATATAGATTTGTTCAAACATTGACTCTTAACACGCATGGCAAATTTGAACCCGATTGGACATTGTATGACTGAGTTTTTAACAACTTCCTGTTTATCGCCAAATTTCAACAGCTGCTGTATGTACATAGTTTAACGTAGTCAAAAAAGCTGCACAATTTAACATCCCATATGCCTTAAGATAAGACTGAGGAAGTTTTACACAAGCAAAAGTGGCAACTGAAAATGCAACTTAAGCTAAAGCGCATTAAGTGGTGCAATAGAGCCATTTTGCCACACCCACTTTTCGAGCCACAATTAAGTTTTGTGTGTGCGAAATTCTATGAGTTTTTGTTTAGGTCCTCAAAAATGCACAAAAGCCACAAAGCAACACTCTGAGCAATAGCAATAGGGTTCTAAATACAATTTACATTTTCCCAAAGATAATAATAATAATTACTTGATATGTAGATTAGAAACTAATGAATAAACAATTGTAATTCATTGGTTCCTGTTAAGCATGAGAGCCTTGCTCCAAAACAAGTAAAATGTTTTAGTTTAGTAGTAGATTATGTTAAATAAAAACTGAAATGCTTCTGGTCTAATCAGATTTAATGCTAATGCTAGAAGTGCCATCTCTAGTAGACCGTAGCTGAATAGACTGCAGTTAAATGCAACTTATTAAGTATTTGGTAAGCGATAATCAAAATGGTTGTATTATGATACAGTTGTGCTCATAAGTTTACAAAAATTTGTTTATAATTTTTCCAGAAAATACGAATGGTAACGCAAAAAGCATTGATGGTGTTCCATTATTCACATGCCTTGTTGACTCCACTACAAATGTAGCCTTCATGGTTGTGGCCAAGAAATAAAAATTTGGTCTCATCAATCACTTTTTTCACAGACGATTAAAGGCTTGTCTCTGAGATTTTGGGTGAATTGTCGTTGGAAACTTTGTGGTATTTGCATAATACAGTGGTACCACGAGATACAAATTCTTTGAGTTATGAAATGTTCGAGATACAAAAGATCTTGCAGGAAATTTTTTGCTTCAAGAGGCGAAAAAAAATGAGAGATACGAAGAAACACCAACAGATCTTCTCTATAGTTCTGCGCTTCCGGGTCCTGGCGCTCCTATCTCCCATTGCAGAAAGTGCACTTTAAGGAGCTGATACGCCTTAAAGCACTTTAAATCAGTTTTAAATAGAGTGAAACATTATGTATAGATTTCTAATAATGTACTATAACAAATGTTAGAGTCAAGGTGTCGTAAAAGAAATAACGTTTATAACGTGGAAAGTGCTGTTCTGTAGCGCAACTTAGAGAAACCATGTGATGCTCTCTCCATCCCTAGTCACACGCTCCGTACTGTCTCCGCTCGTGCTTGAAACCGTGTTGGTGTTCGTAATTTGTGAAATATCTTGAGAAAGTTAACTTTCATACGTGGTGCTGTAATGTTTTCTGCCATCCGCTTCACTCAAGGCAAGGTTTCACATTTGTGTACATATTACGTATTTTGCTTGTGTTTTATTATCATTTATTACATTAACAATGTGAAGATTTAAGGATCGAAGAAACGTTACTTGATTTTTCTCTTGTTTTCCATTTTTTTTAATCTACTTATACTGTTGTTTCTGAGAGCCGTTGCACAGATTAAGCGTGAACTGACTAAAAACGGGCAAATCATAAAATTTGAGGACACTATTATCTCATACACAGGCTATACTTCTGTTGTCTATTTAATAACCATCTGTTTAATTATCATGTCAGTATGTAAACTCTATTTGTAGAGCAACACACTCGTTCAATCTCAGATTTCTACCATTTTTTTGAATGGATCTTTTGTGTTGACCCAGCTTTGCTGTGTTTCTCAATGCAGCTGGTTCCTGTGTTCCTGTGGCGACAGCATACATGGCAAGCTGCACGTTGCCACGGCGCTGAGCTCAGCCAGTCACTGCGGCAGGGTGCCAGACGGTCAGCTGACCCCAAGAGAAAGAGAGAGAGAGAGGGGGTGAAAAGAAGACCATTGTCCACTTTTGTTTTTATTTCATATGTCACTCTTAATATGTTTCATTTGGAAAAAAATTCAAACCATATAGAAAGAGATTTCTGAGATCGTACTTTTTCCTTTTCAACTATACTTTTAACCATGAATGTAATTTTTTCCCTTAACTGAGAATGGTTCATCATTAGCATTCCACCCAATTAGAAAAATCACATTAATCACATTAATAGTCTTTTTTTGTCACTGATTTCAGAAATTGAACCAATTAGTACATAGCTTGATTTGCCCAGAGATTGAGATATTTCAATCCTTCTTGAAAAAAAATTGAATTTTAGTCTCACAGGTTTTGTAAATCATGTAATGGTCTTTTAGTCGGTAGGCTACTGGAACATGAGCAAGGCTGGTGACTTGACTTTAAGACAGTCACAGACTCCCTCCATAAAGAGCGTGAACCACAAAGTTTGTTGATAAAGAAGCTGGTTGTTCACAGAGTGCTGTATTCAAGCATGTTTACAGAAAGTCGAGTGGAAGTATAACTTGTGGTACGAGTAGAAACAAAGCTTGTCTCATCAAGCCAAAAGCTTGATGAGATTGTCGGGGAAAAGCAGTTGGAGTGTTGCTCAGTGTCCCACAAATTTTCTTTTTTTCAAAGACCCAGATTCTGGCGGAAGAGTGGGGAGGAACCTGTTAAGTAGTCCAAAGGCAAAATGCAGAAATGAAGTGAAAATAAAGAAAGAAACTGTGAGGGACTTTGAAAGGGTGTGGAAAATTAGAGGTCAGAGGTCAAGTCATTCATGTAATGATCACATTTCTGCCCACATCTTGCAGATCCAGTGAGGGTAGATTAAGAGGCTGGTAGATCAGGAACAGTACATGCTCACGAACAGAACAGAAGTTTGACATACACCGATGTTGTGGATTTTATGTAACCAGTCAATTCTGCTTGATTCTGAGTTTACCATGAACTGAGGTGTTTTTTTATAATGTACTCTTGCAATAAAAAGACAAAGAAATTGAAATGAACAGATTGTCCAGATATTGATGATTCTAAGAGTTGGTGAATGTTTGAGGATTAAGAATGCAACCTCATCCACAAGAATGCAACTATGTAGTTTAACTACTAATATTAAAAATATATATATTGTAAAAAATTCCAACTTAATCAGTTTTTAAAGAAGTGTGTGCCAAATGTAAATTAGATTGTTATTGGCATGTGTCTGTGTGCCAGTTATTACTAAGTGTGTCTCACATGGACGATCACCCCCATGGTGCTGGCTGCAGAATGATTTCTGCCCAATTCTGCCCTGTTTTGGCAAAAGTTGAACATTTCTTTTATCAGAAATGACGTGATTTACATTATCTATACAGCGAACAAACCCCAATAGCTTTTTTTTGGTTCAAGATGGCTTTTTCCCCCTAGACTTGTATTGGAAATCATTCTGCAGCATGGGTACGATCGAAGAGGTGTGGCTTCACTCCGGTGGCCATATTAGACACACTTAGTTAAAACTGAGATACAACCATGTTTCCCAATAATGACCCATCAGTGTTTGAAATTTGAAGCCATTACTTATGAAAGTAATAATGAACACATAAAGTTAAACACATTTTGAATGCAATCCAATTTAAATCCTCATTCCGACTAAAAACAAGACGCATCGCTCACATTTTAGCCATTGGTAACATTTAGTGAGCCAATAAATGTATTTAAAAAGGAATATTTTTCAAACCTAGTCATCACTGATGAATCTTAAACTAGACAAAAACTCTTCGTAAGCTTTCAAAGAAAGAGCATCTTCATTGTTAGCTGTCAAACTGATGTAATGAAGCTGTTATTCTTGCAATCTCATGTTTTAACATGGTTTCGATGGAATAATCGCAGTTCTTTGTGAGGCACATCTGTAAGAAATAAAACACCAGCACGTCATACTGTATGTATGCGTTGAAGAGTGTGTGATATTTAAGGATTTGATTAATGGCTGTGGCCATGCTCATAGTCACAGTTGCACTGAATTAAATCGAACAACTATGAACCATATGCTTCCTCACACTTACAGAAATGGGAAACACAACCCCCTTTGTCTTCCTCAAACTTGTCTATCTCTTGAGATGGCAGCTTTTGGCTTGTTTGCTTGCTGAATACAGCTGCTTATACTAAAAAGCTGTGGAATCCGTCCACAATCTCTCAGTGCCAGGAGACAAGAGTGGTTGAGGACATTAATCTCGGAAACATTTACCTTTTCCCTTTCTGCCCCGTCTTGCTATTCTCTACTGTAAATATGAGTTATTTCTCCAATCGTTGGCAGTTGTGGCCATGTGAGAAAGAGCTAGAGCAATCTTTTCTGATGGAGGGCCAGAAAAGTCTGGGAGGTGAGCCCAGGGTGCGTTCCTCTAATAATTCTGAGGTTTCAATGCTGCTCAGAGAGCCAGAGAGGATTTTTATCCTGTGTAATGTGTTAAGAGGAAAGGTGAAAGGATGATCTGTAAAGGCCAGGATCTGCTGACTGGTCTGGCTGCACTTTAAATAGCTCGCTCTCCATTATGTCCGGCTCAGCACCGACACAATTCTGGCTTTTTAAAATCTGGCTGCAACACACTCACTGTCTGCAGTGACTCAAGGTTAACTGATAGCTGATCTGTTTCTGAACATATTCAGTAGCCCATGTCTGTGTTTGACTAGTATAAATGTTATTATTCATAAAGTACCAATATGTGGTTTAATTAACATGGATTTAATATTCATGATCATCTAACTGACTTGGTACTTTGGAGTGTCTAGCTTTCGTTGGACGAAAAGTGGCCATACACTGTCTACACATCACACCCACAGACCTAAGTCTCAGCACGCACCGGTGCCTATGCCAATCACAGCAGCTTTTTTGAATGAAGTAGGACCTGCTTGATGTTTAATTTTTACTTCAAATATATTGTGTAGGTTTCAAGAAGGTTACTAGTTTTTAATCATTTGGTTTTAAACAAACATTACAAGAGTTTTGAGACATAATTTGCAAAGTAATTAAAATGAAAATGTGAAAATACCTGATTGTCTTTTAGTTTATTTTACTGACCTCAAATGAGTACCATCAGTGCCATCTAGTGGTAAAAAGAGATAATCCTTGGAAGTACAAGACCTGTGAGATAGCTTGTGTTTTTCAAAGTTCTGGCACAAAAGCACTATGGAATTAAAAGTGCTTGGATTGGTGATAGACTTTGCCTGTTTTTTTTCTTACTAGTTTCACATTGTTTTTACCTTGTCTAAGCTTTTTTTTTTTGGGGGGGGGGGGTCAACACTTTTGATCTTTTGATTGTTGTAATTAAACATAAGAACGTCTAGGTTACTTGCGTAACCCCACGTTCCCTGAATAGGGAACGGAGACGTTTAGTCGATGACCGACTGAATGGGGAGCTGATCTCCATGGGAGATTGGAGCGAATTGTTTAACGGGCAAATTGATTTGCAGGCGTGAGTGATTGATTAGCAATCAGCCGGGTATAAGACCGGGCGTAACACACGCTTCAGTATGGGATTTTCCTGAGGAGCCGACCTACTTACCTCCGGCGCCTCAGTCTCCCGACTTCAAAGGCATGGCAGAAAGGAAACGTCTCCGTTCCCTATTCAGGGAACGTGGGGTTACGCAAGTAACCTAGACGTTCCCTTTCAGTCGGTACCGGAGACGTTTAGGCGATGACCGACTGAATGGGAGCCTCTACAAAGCGCCATGCCCGAAGTCCATCCAAACAGGCCAGCAATAAACTTGGAGAAGGTTAGTGAATTAAGCTGTAATACCTGAATGGGAACTCCTTCTGCCCCTGCCCGGAATTTTCATTGACGGGGAAGTCGTCCAACACTGAGAGCGTAAGCTGTACTCGGTTGTTGCGAAGACGACCAGAAGGAGGGCACCCCTCATCGTGGAGAGGGGTGCGCGGAGATCGCGTCGAGACCCACAGGGCTACCAGCGAAGACGTTCTGCAGACAAGAGAGTGGCAGAGACGTAAGTCATCGTTACTCACCGAGGCAGGGGGGTAACAGGACGGGTTCCTACTAGCCGCCTGGAGGGGGAGCTGTAGAAAAAACACACAGAAAGGGAGCACCAATAAAAAGGGGGACTCCCAGATCCGGACCCGAGTTCTGCTGGGGCCAGGCCGAAGCGAGCTCCAGAGCAGAACCTAGCAGAGCTGACTGCTCCGCACAGTCAGATGCCGAAGGGGGGAGGAAGAAGAGCCACCCCAAGGGGGGGGCACAAGATGTGTACTGCTCATTTAAGAGAGTACTGCAAGCTACTACACTTGCTCCGTCCCCTAAGGGAACCTGCCACCACTCAGGACCGCGGAGGGGACAGAGCCAACATCAAGGTTATAGAACCTGATGAAAGTATCCGGAGTAGACCAACCCGCAGCTCGACAAATGTCGGCGAGTGAAGCCCCTCTGGCCAACGGCCACGAGGCAGCAATGCCGCGAGTGGAGTGGGCCCTCAGATGGAGAGGGCAGGGAACCTCACACGCCTCATAAGCAAGGCTAATGGCTTCCACGATCCAATGTGCCAGCCGTTGCTTGGAGACAGCGGAACCCTTACACTGGCCTCCGAAACAAATGAAGAGCTGCTTGGAGCTACGAAGCTCCCCTGTTCTGTCCAGGTAGATCCGGAGAGCTCGCACAGGACATAGAGAACCCAGGGTTGGGTCTGCCTCCTCCCGGGGCAGAGCTTGCAGCGTCACCACATGGTCCCGGAAGGGGACGGATGGGACCTTGGGGATGAATCCGGGCCTGGGCCTGATGGTAATCAAGGAATCGCCAGGGCCGAATTCCAGGCAGGACTCGTCGCCGGACAGTGCCTGGAGATCTCCCACCCTCTTAATTGAGGCCAACGCAAGCAGGAGGGCGGTCTTCAGAGAGAGGACTCACAACTCCGCTGAGTGCAAGGGCTCAAATGGAGACTTCCGTAGCCCAGCAAGGGCGACGGAGAGGTCCCAAGAGGGGATAGAGGGTGGTCTAGAAGGCCTGAGGCGTCTAGCCCCCTTGAGAAATCTCACCGTCAGTTCGTGGCTGCCCACTGATTTCCCTTCGACCCGCAGGTGGAAGGCGGAAATAGCGGCGGCGTAGACCTTGAGAGACGATGGGGACAGCCCCCGATCGAATCTCTCCTGGAGGAAGGTCAACACGACTCTGATGGGGCATGTCCCGGGGTCTTTCTGACGGGAAGAGCACCATTCGACGAACCGACCCCACTTGCCAGCGTAGCACGCTCGGGTAGAGGGGGCTAACGCATGGTTCAAAGTGTTCACCACGGAGGGTGGTAGAGGCTCGGGGTCCACCGCGGACAGATATGCCATACGGGTAGGGCCCAGAGGTCTGGCCGCGGGTGCCTGTATCCCCCCCCTTGAGTCAGGAGGTCCGGACTCAAGGGGATCGGCCAGGGAGGGGCTGTCACGAGCGCTGAGAGGTCCGGAAACCAGGCTCTGTTCGGCCACAAGGGGGCGATCAAGAGCAGCTCGCGCTCGTCCTCCCTGACCTTGCACAGAAGCTGTGCTAGAAGGCTCACTGGGGGAAACGCATACAAGCGTTTGTTCCTGGGCCAGCAGTGGGCCAGCGCATCTGTCCCGAGAGGAGCCAGGGACAGGGAGTAAAAGAGCCGGCAATGGGTATTCTCGCGGGAGGCAAACAGGTCTACCTGGGCCTCGCCGAAGATGTCCCAAATCTGCTGAATAGCCCGAGGATGGAGTCGCCATTCTCCTGCCGTGGGATGGAACCTGGACAGCGAATCCGCGATCCTGTTGCATTCCCCGGGGATGTGTACGGCTCTGAGCGACCGAAGTCTGCTCTGACTCCAGAGGAGCAGCTCTTGGGCGAGGTAGTGCAGGAAGCGGGAGCGCACACCGCCCTGGTGGTTGATGCACGCTACGACCGCGGTGCTGTCTAACCTGACCAGCACGTGCCGATCCCGAAGGAATGGGCAGAAGCGCCGGGGCGCTAGGATCACTGCAGCTAGCTCGAGACGGTTGATGTGCCAGCGAGACAGCCGTCCGTTCCAGGAACCGGACTCTCGGTGGGAACCGCACACGGCGGTCTTGGAGGCGTCGGTGGTGACCACTACGCGATTGGTGATGCACACTAGGGGCACTCCAGCGCGCAGGAATCATACCGACTTCCAGACCTTCAGGTGAGGGAGCGCGCCTGTCACGGACAGACGAAAAGCTCCCTGACGCCATGCCCAAGTTGGAACTCGCGAGAGAAGCCATAGCTGAAGTGGTCGCATATGCAGGAGCCCGAGTGGAATCACTGAGGCTGCGGCTGCCATATGCCCCAGGAGCCTCTGAAATAACTTCAGTCTGACCACTTGTCGAGAAGACACCGCGACTAAGGCGGCCAGCAAGGCCCGGGCGCGCTCTACCGACAGGTGCGCCCGCATGCTCTAGGAGTTCAGCTCCATCCCGAGAAAAGAGATGACTCTCACCGGAGTGAGGCAGCTCTTTTCCCAGTTGACCCTCAGACCCAATCGGTTTAAGTGCCTGAGCACCTTGCCTCGGTGTCGGATCAACTGGTCCCTGGACGAGGCTATGAGAAGCCAGTCGTCGAGGTAGTCCAGGATCCGAATGCCTGCCCGGCGGAGCGGGGCAAGAGCAGCCCGGGCAACCTTCGTGAAGGTGCGCGGGGAGAGGGCAAGACCGAAGGGTAGGACCTTGTACTGGTATGCATGGCCCTCGAAACAGAACCTTAGAAAGGGTCTGTGTCTCGGAACCACTTCTACCTGAAAGTACGCGTCCTTCAGGTCGATTGTTGCGAACCAATCTCCAGGACGGATGCACAGTAGAATGCAGCGGACCGTCAGCATCTTGAACCGGTACTTGGCCAGGTGCCGGTTTAGACGCCTCAGGTCCAAGATTGGTCGCAGCCCGCCTGATTTCTTGGGGACCAGGAAGTATGGGCTGTAAAACCCGCGTTCCATATCGGCTGGAGGGACCGGCTCGACAGCTCCTTTTGTCAAAAGGGCGTCGATCTCCTCTCGCAGGAATGAGGCGCCTGTCCGGGGGACAGGGGTGTGCACTACGCCTCGAAACCTGGGGGCTTTCACGAACTGAATCGTGTAGCCCTGCCGGATTGTCCGGACCACCCACTGTGAGACCCCGGGAAGCTTCCGCCAGGCTCCCAGGTAAGCTGACAGGGGTACTGGTCGGGACGTGCCGATGGTCGCCAAGGCGGGGCCGCCGTGAGGCGGACTTGAAGGCGGAATCACCAGGGACGAACCCTGGGAAATGGTCAGATGAGGGAAGGGGAACTGAGCCCCCGCGCTCTCTGCCATGGCCAGTGGAACACGCGCCCAAGTCTGGGTCCTCGTCGGAGACCGAGGAAGATGAACCCCAGACCGCAGGGCGTGCGGTTCCACTATTCTCGGGAAGCACATGAGATCTGTCTTTGACACAATAGGTGCCGCCGTCCCGGGGGACGGCAGCGAGGAGTGTGTGGTGGACTCCCCCCCTCCAAGGGGAGTTGGGCCGGTGACTTGACCCGAAGAGCAGCTCATATATTCACGAGTCGCCAACCTCAGGAGCGCTTCTTACTAGAAGCCCTCGTCTGCCTTCGAGAACCCTCCGAGGTTGACTGCGTCTTCCGCCTTGTAGAGGTGCTCCTCGGACCAGAGGTCGAAGGCGCAGACCGTGGCGGAGGACGCTCTCTTTGGCGGCGAACAGGCGGAGAGGGGTCCGGCGCAGAAGCAGCGGAACGCTGCCACTTCCGACGCGGGACCATGAGCTCACCCAGACCCTCCGCCTGTTTCCTGATCGTGGAGACCTTTGACGCAAAATCGTCCATGGCGACGCCAAAGAGGCCATCTGGGGATACAGGGGCATCCAGAAACCTGTTACGGTCTTCGGGAAGCATAGTTCCTGGACCACGCAAGTGGACATCGTGCGACCAATATTCAGCGCAGCTGATTTAGTAGCACGAATCGCTAAATCAGTGGCCGAGCGCAAGTCTCTGAGAGACTGCTGGTCACCACCCCCTTGGTGCATGTCACGGAGGACCTTGGCCTGAAAGACCTGTAAGGTCGCCATAGCATGCAGCGATGCAGCAGCTTGACCCGCGGCTGAGTAAGCCTTCGTCATCAGGGCTGACGAAAACTTACCAGCTTTGGAGGGAACAGTCGGACGAGACCGCCAAGCGGCAGCACTGCCGGGGCACAAGTGCACCGCGACAGCCTGCTCTACCCGGGGAATCGCAGAATACCCCCTAGCTGCTGCATCATCCAAGGTGGTGAAGGGGGAGGAGCTGGAAGCCCTGGCAGACAGGGGAGCCCGCCAGAATTTAGTGAGCTCCTCGTGCACCTCCGGGAAGAAAGGGACTTCAGGAGCGCGGGGGGCGGAGCCCCGGCGCTTACCTAAGAACCAGTCATCCAGCCGCGACGGCCCCGAGCTGGAAGGTGCTTGCACCTCCAGCCCAATAGCGGTCGCTGCCTTGGAGAGCACCGCGAAAGCATCGGGCTCCGGCTCTGCCGCGACCCCGGCGGGTGGCAGCGGAGAGCTGAAGGACTCCGAAGAACGCGCCCCTTCCGATGCTGCGAGGGAAAGCAGATCGTCAGCAGGATCACACGAGGGCCCGGGCAACGCCGAAGCGCTATCCGAGTCTCCCGCGGACTAGACGGGGAGCGCACTCGGGCTTTGGGGATGGTGCGAGGGATCGCCTGACACCAATCGACCCAAAGCCGCAGAAGAGGTGTTTTGGGACGGGCCCCTCGGAGTCGAAAGATCACCGGGAGCCGAAGCTCCGGTGTCCTCCTCCTCGAAGAAGGACCGCCTATACCTCAGAGTGCGCGCCGGGAGAGCGTTGCAATGCACGCACTCTCGCCTCACAAGAGCAGCACAGGCGTGTTGGAAGCCCAAACACTCCACTCATTTCTCGTGACCGTCCTTCGACGAGATGAACCCAACACAGCCAGGATTACAGCACGTTTTAACACTGGACAGGCTAATGCCGGAAAAGACTGAGGCGCAGCGAACAGCGGCGTGCTATACTGGGCTAGCAGAGGACCACGCTGTATTTGCTAGGTAAGCAACCTCGATCTCAACTGGCGGTTTAGCGTCAAAGTTTAGAGAGGAGAGTCACACTCAGTCCGCTCCGAAGGAAAATCGCATACTGAAGCGTGCGTTACGCCCGGTCTTATACCCGGCTGATTGCTAATCAATCACTCACGCCTGCAAATCAATTTGCCCGATAAACAATTCGGTCCAATCTCCCATGGAGATCAGCTCCCATTCAGTCGGTCATCGACTAAACGTCTCCGGTACCGACTGAAAGGGAACATGAGGAACTTTATTACGTACATTTGTCACAATTCACCAGGTTTGGAGAAACATTTTATTTATTTTAAAACATTTTATTATAAGAATGCTACTCATCTCTCAGTGCGTATCGAAGCAGCTAATGGGAGACAGGATGAAGACACTACGGATACCATCCTTACATCCACATGATGCCCCCTCAGTGAGAGATGAGGATGGCAGTGGTCCTACAGTGGATTTCTGGTGTGAATCCTAAAGGTCAGCGGTGACAAACTAATCTGAGGGACAAACGCACGAAAGCATGTTCTTGATCAAGAACATTCTAAACTGAAGTCTGTACAGATATCGGTTCAGAGACCTTAGATACAGGATTGGTTGCCAAGGGGACCCTGGCTCGAAGTGGGCACTAAACTTGGGGAGGGCTGACCTGAAGCTGTTTCAGGTGATGGCTAACATTCTTTAAAGTACAATTTGTGACGATCAAGTGAAGTTTGTGATCTAAACTCACTAAGCTCTGTGACATAACCACGAGATGCTGCTCTTCTTGCTGCTTTTCCATCTACTTCACATTCTGGAATATCACATAAAAAACCCGGGGTGGAAATGCAAAGATGCGGATAAATTCTGAAAATGTGTTTAAAAAACGTCTAGGTTACATACGTATCCCGCGTTCCCTGAAGGAGCACTTGATGTCTCGACTATGGGTGGAGCCATCCTGAAAGTGGGTGGAGCCGAATATTTAACCGGCAAATTAATTTGCGAGTGAAGTTGATTAGCAATCAGTTGATCAATCAACTGCTCTATAAGAGCAGAGCGTAGCTCTACATTCATTCTGCTTTCTTCAGAGGAGCCGAACCTACTTACCTCTACGGCACCTCAGAGCAGCGACTTGAAGTACATGGCCAAGGGAACGTCTGCGTTTCCTCCTTCAGGGAGTTCCCTTTCAGTCAAGACGCAGACGATGTCAATGTCTCGACTATAGGAACTCCCTCGAAAGGGCCATGACCAAGTCCATCCAACCAGGCCGACTCTAAGCTGCGAAGGTTAGATATTAGTCAGGCGCCTGGTCGACAACTCCTTCTGCCCCTTAGCCCGGACATTAGTCTATTATGGGGTCGTTGCAATCTGCTGAGGAGCTCAAGAGCAGGGTAACCAGAATGAGTGTGCCCCTGATGTGGAACAGGGGC
>SRMA01026596.1:48745-70140 GCA_007224835.1 Danionella cerebrum
TTTTTTTGTTGTTTGATTGCTTTAAGTTGTGTTTATTGAGTTTGTGAGCGAGTGAGTGCAGTAAAACACCCCTGTGAGCGCAGGCGAGGGCGCAGGGGTTGTTTGTTTGTGTGTGTGTGTGTGTGTGTGGAGCGAGTGTGGGTGAGCATGGCGTGTGCGAACCTGACCCGGAGACATGGAGTGAAGCTCCTGTCTAAAGAAAGTGTTGAAGAAGTTTGTCTGTCTGTCGGGAATGTTGTGGGTCACGAGAACATTGTGTCAGCGTCGAGAATGAACAGCACGATTGTGATTTTTGTAAACAGTGTTGAACGAGCGCAAACGGTGATCCAGACAGGTGTGGTGATTAATAATTCCCAGGTAGCGGTGTCTCCCCTCAGTTCCCCAGCAAAAAAGATTTTATTGTCAAATGTTCCTCCTTTTATCCCTGATGAAATAATCAGCCGAGAGCTCATGCGATACGGAAGAATTGTGTCCCCGATAAAAAAGATCCCCCTGGGCTGTAAATCCCCCCTGATCAAGCACCTGGTGTCTTTTAGAAGATTTGTTTTTATGGTTTTTAAGGAAGGAGTGGAGGAGGTCAACACTGTTTTTAAGTTTTATCATGAAGGTCACTCTTACAACGTGTTCGTGTCTTCAGATACAGAGATGAAGTGTTTTAAATGTAACTCTATCGGTCACCTGGCTAGAGCCTGTCCCGAGCAACGGGGCGGCTCTGGGGCCTCAGAGCAGCCGGAGCAGGAGGCGGCCGAGCCGGCCGCGGCTGTTCCCCCTGCGGCCGCGGATCAACTGGTCGCCGAAGGCTCCGGTGCCGCTGCTGCGCCTGCCCAGGAAGAGAACCAGACCCCCGCGGAACCCGCTGCCCAGAGCCCGTCTGAAGCGGAGCCGAGCCCGGAGAAAGCGACACTAGAGCCGGCGAACGAATCAATTGAAAACCGGATCGTGAGCGAATGGGAAGCGTTTGCCGGCAGCTCGGCGGCTCTCGGTGCGGCGGGGGTGTCACCTGAGCTGGCAGTGACAGGAACGGAGGCGCAGAGCGGCCGCTCGGAGACTCTGGAGAACGCTCCGGAGCCGGAGCAGAGAACTGACGTAGAGATGGCCGAAGAGTCTCTTTCAGAGAACAAAAGTAAACGTAAAAAATCAAGTAGCCAGAAAGTAAAAAAACAGTTGAGAAAAGAAGAAAATGAAAACAATCAGGAAGAAAATGAAGAAGCAATGGAAGAGTCACCTTTCCTAGGTGACTCTCAAGAAACAAACGATAAAACAGAATATAGTGGTGAAATGATCAAACAGTTTTTAGAAAAGACCAAAGGCCAGCGGGGTGTGGTGCTCACCGAACACTTCCCCAACACACTCCAGTTTATGAACGATGTAAATTTCTTCAGAAAAAAAGGTTTTTTTAATGATCAAGAAATCGCTCGCCTGAAGAAAATTTTAACAGCGATCAGGAAAGAGCTGGTCTTTTTAGAAGTTTCTTAATGTGTGTTATCTTTTTAGTTTTGGAGTGGTTTTTAATCCTCTTCATCATTTTAATGGCCGGGATAAATATAGTGAGTTTTAATATTAACGGAGCAAGAGAGCAGAGCAAGAGACAGAAGCTGTTCACCATTTTAAAGCAGAAGCGCATCGACATAGCTCTGCTTCAAGAAACACACAGCGATGACAGCAATGCTTCTGACTGGGTGAAAGAGTGGGAGGGGTTGGTGATTTTAAGCCACAGAACAATGATGAGCGGCGGTGTAGCCTTGCTTTTTACTCGTTCTTTTATTCCCTGTTCTTATTCTGTTGAAGAGTTTTTAAATGGGAGGCTTTTAAAAGTGAAGACTTTTTATGAGAATGAGGTTTTAGTTTTTATCTGTGTGTACGCTCCCACCAGTGCTACAGAGAGAATGGGGTTTTTAGAGACGCTGAGCAATGTTCTCGCAGGATGTGACCCCGCAGAACTTTTAATCTTAGGTGGTGATTTTAATTGTACAACAGATTTTATTGATCGGAACCATGCTGAACCTCACATGGCCTCCCGGAAGCGTCTGAAGGAGATGGTGGAGATGCATGAACTTAATGATCTTTGGAGATCTTTTAATACAAACAAAAGACAATACACATGGCTTCATGCCAGAGACAACATGCTCTCCATGGCTAGATTAGACCGGTTTTATGGTTTTAATCATCAGCAGATGCTTTTTAAGAAATGTTTTATTGTTCCAGTAGGTATCTCAGATCATTGTATGGTTCAGTGTGTTTTAGCTAAAGAGAAGATCAAGCCCTCGAGTGCCTACTGGATTTTTAACACCACTCTTTTAGAAGATAACAATTTTAAAGAGTCTTTTATTTTTTTATGGAGTGTTTTTAAGTCTGAAAAATCAGCTTTTAATTCACTTCAGTCATGGTGGGACGTGACTAAAACACAAATAAAAGAGTTCTGTCAGCAGTACACTCTCAATATCACCAGAGACATCGTCAGATCCTTAAGAACCCTTGAAGACCAAATAGTAGAACTCCAACAGCTTGAAACTCATGAGAATGGCAGGCACATTGAAGAAATCAAAATAAAAAAAGCTAGAATGAATGACCTATTAGACATCACAGCACAGGGGGCGCGGGTCCGCTCGCGCTTCAAGAGCGCAGCGGAGATGGATGCCCCATCCAAGTTCTTTTTTGGTCTGGAGCAGAAGAATGGACAGAAAAAATTGATCCATGCTGTGCAAACCGAAACAGGGGATCTCGTGTCCGAACCCTCTGAAATACGCCAGCAGACAGTGAGCTTCTACTCAAAGCTCTACAGCAGCGAGTGGTCTGGAACGCAAGCAGTGGAGGACTCCTTCCTCATAGACCTGCCTAAACTCCCAGTGGCAGAGGCCAAAGAGCTGGACGAGGAGATAACCCTCGAGGAGGTCTATGGGGCACTCCAGGGAATAGAGAACGGAAGGGCGCCAGGAATCGATGGTCTCCCTTGCGAATTTTACAAGGCATTCTGGGGCGTGATGGGGCAGGATGTGCTGGACGTGCTACGAGACAGTTTGCGGAGAGGATCACTCCCGCTGAGCTGTCGAAGAGCCGTCCTCACCCTGCTGCCAAAAAAGGGAGACCTCACCCTGCTGAAAAACTGGCGCCCGGTCTCCCTGCTGTGCACCGACTACAAGCTGTTCTCCAAAACATTAGCCTCAAGACTGACTAAGGTAATTGGGGAGATCGTCCATCATAACCAGTCATACTGTGTGCCTGATAGGTCAATATTTGATAACATCTATTTAATTCGGGACATTTTCAATGTTGCCAGCCTTCTAGGCTTAAGGACTGGCATGATCTCCCTAGACCAGGAAAAAGCATGCGACCGGGTTGAACACCAGTATTTGTGGAAAGTGATGAAAGCATTTGGGTTCAACCCGAAATTCACAAGTATGGTCAAGATTTTATACAGTGACATTGAGAGTGTGCTGAAGGTAAGCGGTGGTTTATGTGCTCCTTTTAAAGTCAACAGAGGGATCAGACAGGGCTGTTCCCTCTCAGGCATGCTCTACTCACTCGCAATTGAACCTCTTTTACACAAGTTAAGATGTTTTATCTCTGGTTTTAAGATTCCACACTGTGAGACCCCGATGATTTTATCAGCCTATGCAGGCGACCTGGTAGTGATGGTGAACACACAGAGCGATGTGGACTTTTTAACGAGCGTTTTAAAAGACTTTCAAAAATCTGTCTACTGCCAAAGTGAACTGGGGGAAAAGTGAAGCTGTTTTAATCGGGGAGTGGGGAGGGCAACAACCATCGCTACCAGAGGGGTTAGTGTGGAAGAGAGGTGGTTTTAAATACTTGGGTGTCTACCTCGGGGACAACACGTTTTTAAGCAAAAACTGGGAAGACTCTGTAGAGCACATGAGAAGCAAACTGAACAGGTGGAAGAGAGTGCTTCCCAAGATGTCTTACAGGGGGAGGGTGCTGGTCATCAACAACCTCGCCGCGTCCCCCCTCTGGCACAAGCTCGCCTGCGTGGACCCGCCAGCGGACCTGATGACCACCCTCCAAGCCCAGCTGCTGGACTTCTTCTGGGACGGTCTACACTGGATACCAAGGAGCATTTTACATCTGCCAAAAGACGAAGGGGGACAAGGACTGGTCCAGCTGTCCAGCAGAGCCGCAGCCTTCTGCCTCCAGTTCGTGCAGAGGCTCCTCACCGGACCGGAAGAACTCACGTGGAGAGCCGCAGCCAGTGGTATTTTAAGGACTGTTCAAAGACTGGGGTTGGACAAGTCACTGTTTTAATGAACACTAATTTATTAGACATCTCGCTTTTACCTGTGTTTTATCGTGTGGTTTTTAAGATCTGGGATTGTTTTAAGAAAAAGCGAAAAGATGGAGGAACACTACACTGGCTGCTGGAGGAGCCTCTGGTGTATGGCGGGCGGCTGGACATCTCCTGTGTAACCGTCCCTGGGCTGACCGGAGTCCTCATCGCCTCAGGGGTAGTGACCCTCCGTAATCTGGTGGAGGTGGCCGGAGGAGACCTGTCGCGAACGGAAGACCTGGCAGAAAGAATAGGAGTCCGGTCCAGGAGGGTGGTTGAACGACTGCTGCATCGCTGGAGGTCCATCCTAACATCAGACGAGCGAGCTCGGCTCGGGGGGTACAGCGCCCAGGCCAGTGACGAAGAGTCCCATCCCTTTCCCCAGCTGAGCCTCGTCCCGGACCTCGGCGACTGCACGGGACCCTTTCTGGAAGCTCAGGGGGAAGAGGAGATGAACCTGGCAACGGTGGCGGGGAAGGTGCTCTACAGAGCCTGCGTGAAGGTTTTAAACAAGAAACACCTGAGTGGGAGGGTAGACACCCAGTGGAGGAGAGTGGATGGTTTTAATGATGGTTTTAAACCCGAGTGGAGAGCACTGTATAAACCACCGTTACCCAAGAGGACTGCTGACCTGCAGTGGAGGGTTTTACATTGTATTGTAGCTGTAAATTCTTTTATCTCTGTTTTAAACCCAGATGTGTCACATGACTGTCCCTTCTGTGGGCGAAGAGAAACAGCGTTCCATGCTTTTATCCACTGCAGTCGTCTACAGCCTCTGTTTGTGCTTTTAACTAGTATTTTAGAGGGTTTTAATGTGGATTTTACAGTTCAGTGTTTTATTTCTGGTTTTAAGTATGTTAAGAAACACAAGAACAAATGCCAAGTCATTAATTTTATTTTTGGACAAGCAAAGATGGCCATTTACTTATCCAGAAAAAACAAAATTGCTCAGAACACAGACTGTGATACCATCCGCATCCTTAAAAGACTTGTGAAAGCAAGAATTTTAATTGATTTTAATTTTTATAAACAGATGAAAAATATGGAGTTTTTTAAATCTATGTGGTGCATTGAGAATGTATTATGCTATGTACAAGAAGACACGATCATGTTTATGCCAGAGCTAAATGAATAGCTCTAAAATTGTACAAAACTGATGCAACTGTTAAAATAAAAGAAGTGTAAAAGTCAAAAAAAAAAGTCTCTCTCTCTCTCTCTCTCTCTCTCTCTGCGTGTGTGTGCGCATGTGCGGTGGAGAGGCGAGCGTGGTGTTTGGAAGAGAGCGGTTGTTTGTTTGGGCTGTTGTCGGCGCTAAAACGCAACTTTTTTGTGGCAATTTATTTACTATTTTCGTGTTGTGTGTGTGCTACAACGAACATCCCTGTAGCTGAAGGCAAAGGGGTGTTTTGTTACGAGTGTGTGCGGGTGTGAGTGTGTGTGAGCAATTATGGCGTGCGAAAGTTTGACACGCCGTCATGGAGTCAAAGTTGTTGCGAATGAAAGTGTGGAAGAAATTTGTCTAGCGGTCGGAGTTGTGGTTGGGCATGAAAATATCGTTTCAGCTTCCAGAATGAATAGTGCAGTGGTGATTTTTATGAACAACATTGAAAAAGCACAAATGGTCATCCAGAAAGGCATCACTGTCAATGGTGTGTTTTTAGCGGTCTCTCCTCTCAGTTCCCCGGCGAAAAAAATCTTGCTCTCCAATGTCCCCCCGTTCATCCCCGATGAAATGATTACCCGGGAACTAAGCAGATTTGGGCGAATTGTTTCCCCGCTAAAGAAAATCCCCCTTGGCTGTAAATCCCCTTTGATTAAACATCTAGTATCTTTTAGAAGGGTTGCTTTTATGGTTTTAAAGGAGGGTGTGGAGGAGGTGAATGCGGTTTTTTAATTTATTGTGGATGGGCATCCTTATAATGTTTTTGCTTCCTCTGACACGGAAATGAGATGTTTTAAGTGTCACTCCATGGGTCATCTTGCAAGGGCTTGTCCCGAGCAGCGGGGTGCCTCCGGAGTCTCTGAACACCCGGAGCAGGAGGCACCTGAGCCGCCTGCGGCTGTTCCCCCTGCGGCCGTGGATCGGCCGGTCGCTGAAAGCTCCGGCGTCACTGCTGCGCCTGTCCCGGGAGAAAACGAGACCCAGACACAGCCCGCTGCCTGGAAGACTGCCGAACCGAGTACCGAAAAGGCACACGCTGAGCCGATGACAAAAGAACCGTGCCTGATTGAGATCGAGTGGGAAGCGTTCGCTGGCACCTCGGCAGCTTCTGGAGCAGCGGGGGGGTCACCTGCGCTGGCAGAGGCAGGTTTAGAGGCGCAGAGTGACTGTTTGGAGACGCCGGAGAACGCTCCGGTGCAAAGAGACAAGGCAGACTTGGAGATGGTGGAAGAACCTGCTGCTAAAACCCAAGGTAAACGAAAAAAACCTAGCAATGAGAAGGGGAAAAGCAGGCAAAAAAGGATGAAAATATCGATAGAGAAACAGAAAGTGAAGCTGAAATGTCTGACTCAACGTTTCCAGGTGAATCACAAGTAGAAGACGAAAAAGTTGAGTACAGTGCAGAGTTGGTTAAGGATTTTTTAAAGAATACAAAAGGGCAGAGAAATGTTGTGGTCGAGAAATATTTTCCCAATAGTGACCAGTTTATAAATGATGTCAATTTCTTCAAGAGAAAAGGCGCTTTTACTGACCCTGAGGTGTTTAGACTGAGGAAATTAATATATAAGTTAAAAGAGAAAAGGGCCAACACTGAAGAATTTTAATGTGTGTGTGTTTTAACATTAGAGTGGTTTTAACCCTCCTTTTAAGTATATTTTTAATGACCGGAATTAACATAGCAACTCTCAATATTAATGGAGCAAGAGAGCAAGTTAAAAGAGCAAAACTGTTCAGCTTTTTAAGACAAAAACACATTGATGTGGCTATGCTCCAGGAAACTCACAGTGATATGAGTAATGCCACTGATTGGGTGAAGGAGTGGGATGGGTTGGTTGTTTTAAGTCATAACACAACACTAAGTGGCGGAGTTGCCTTGCTCTTCTCTCGCAGTTTTATTCCGGTTTCGTATGCTGTTGAGGAATTTTTAAATGGGAGGCTTTTAAAAGTGAAGACTTTTTATGAAAATGAGGTTTTGGTTTTTATATGTGTATACGCTCCCACCAATGCGGCGGAGAGGTTCGCTTTTTTAGAAACATTAAATAATATTATCGAGGGTTGTGACACTTCAGAGTTTCTAATCATTGGAGGTGATTTTAACTGCACAACAGATTTTATCGATAGAAACCATGCAGAACCGCACACAGCCTCCCGTAAACGTCTGAGAGAGGTGATAGAGACACATGAGCTAAATGATATATGGAGATCTTTTAACAACAACAAACGACAATTCACATGGGTTCATGCCAAAGATAATGTGCTCTCTATGGCTAGGCTAGACCGTTTTTATGGTTATAAACATCAGCAGACGTTTTTTAAGAAATGTTTTATTGTTCCAGTAGGTTTTTCTGACCACTGTGTGGCCCAGTGTGTTGTTTTTAAATAAAAAATCAAACCTAAAAGTGCCTACTGGATGTTCAATGTAGCACTTTTAGAAGATAACAATTTTAAAGAGTCTTTTAGTTTCTTATGGAATGTTTTTACGGCTGAAAAGGCAGCTTTTAAATCACTGCAGCTATGGTGGGATGTGACGAAAGTTCAAATAAAAGATTTTTGTCAACAGTATACTCTCAATGTCCCTAGAGACCATGTCAGGTCCTTAAGAGCTCTAGAAGATGAGATAATGGAGCTACAACAGTCAGAAGCCAATGGAAACGGAAGGCATGTTGAAGCCATACAAATGAAAAAAGATAAAATAAATGATCTATTAGACATCACAGCACAGGGGGCGCTGGTCCGCTCACGCTTCAGGAGTGCAGCGGAGATGGATGCCCCATCAAAGTTCTTCTTCAGTTTAGAGCAGAAAAATGGACAGAAAAAAACTTTTCATGCTGTGCAAACAGAATCAGGGGAACTTGTATCTGATCCTACTGAAATTCGCCAGCAGATAATGAGTTTCTATTCGAAACTCTACAGCAGTGAGTGGTCTGGAGCACAGGCAGTGGAGGACTCTTTTCTCACAGACCTGCCAAAAATGACGGCAACAGAGGCAAAAGAGCTGGAAAAAGGGCTGACGCTCGAGGAGGTCTATGAGGCTCTCCAGGGGATGGAGAATGGAAGGGCGTCAGGTATAGATGGTCTCCCTTGTGAGTTCTATAAAGGTTTCTGGGAAGTGATAGGGCAGGATGTGCTAGAGGTCATACAGGACAGCTTGCGGAGAGGATCACTCCCGCAGAGCTGTAGGAGAGCCATCCTGACCCTGTTACCAAAAAAGGGAGATCTGACCCTCCTGAAAAACTGGCGCTCGGTCTCCCTGCTGTGTACAGACTGCAAACTGTTTTCTAAAACATTAGCCTCTCGACTGACTAAGGTGATGGGGGAACTCATCCATCATAATCAGTCGTACTGTGTGCCTGATAGATCAATATTTGATAATATTCACTTAATTTGGGACACTTTTGCTGTTTCCAAGCTTCTGGGCTTGAGGACTGGCATGATCTCGTTGGATCAAGGGAAAGCCTTTGACCAGGTTGAGCATCAATATCTATGGAAGGTTTTGAGAGCTTTTGGTTTCAACCCGGTCTTCATAAATATGATCCAAATTTTATACAGTGACATTGAGAGTGTAATGAAGGTTAACGGTGGTTTATGTGCTCCTTTTAAAGTTTGTAGAGGGATCAGGCAGGGCTGCTCCCTCTCAGGGATGCTCTACTCATTGGCCATCGAGCCTCTTTTAATTAAGTTAAGATCTTTTATCTCTGGTTTTAAGATTCCACGTTGTAACACTCCAATAGTTTTATCAGCTTATGCAGATGATTTGGTGGTGATGGTTAAAACACAGAATGATGTTGATCTTTTAGTGAATGTTTTAAAAGACTTTCAGACTCTATCTTCCGCTAAAGTGAACTGGACTAAGAGTGAAGCCATTTTAGTTGGGGAATGGGGAGGACAACAGCCATCACTCCCGGAGGGACTGGTATGGAAAAAGGGAGGTTTTAAATATCTGGGTGTATACCTCGGGATGATGAATTTTTAAATAAAAATTGGGAGGACTCTGTAGACCACATCAAGAACCGACTGAACAGGTGGAAGCGGATACTCCCCAAGATCTCCTACAGGGGAAGAGTGTTGGTCATCAACAACCTCGCCGCATCCTCCCTCTGGCACAAACTGGCATGTATAGATCCACCACCAAACGTGCTGTCCACCATCCAAGCTCAGCTGGTGGCTTTTTTTTTTGGACGGGCTACACTGGATCCCACAGAGTATGCTGCACTTGCCCAAAGAAGAAGGAGGACAAGGTCTGGTCCACTTATCCAGCCGAGCCGCAGTGTTCCGACTCCAGTTCATCCAGAGGCTTCTCACTGGACCAGAGGAGACAACATGGAGAGCAGCAGCCAGTGGTATACTACAATCGGCGCAAGGTTTGGGGTTGGACAGAGCCCTCTTTTTAATGAACACTAATTTATTGGACACTTCTCTTTTACCTGTTTTTTATCGCGTGATTTTTAAGATCTGGCGTCTCTTTAAGAAGCAGAGGAAAGATGACACAACACTACACTGGCTGCTGGAGGAGCCTCTGGTATATGGCGGCTGGCTAGACGTCTCAAGTGTAGCCGTCCCTGCGATCACTGGGATCCTCATCTCTGCTGGTGTGGTGACACTGGGAGATCTCATAGAGGTGGCTGGACCCGATCTATCAAAGGCACAAGACCTGGCTGCACGCATAGGAGTACGGTCGACGAGGGTGGTAGAGCGACTACTGCAGAGCTAGAGATCCGCATTGACACCAGAGGAGCGTGCCCAGCTGAAAGGATCCCACCCTACAAGAGTTGGTGAAGAGATCCGACCCTTCCAACCTTTTCCCCAGTTGAGCTTGTCCCCTGACCTCAGCGGCTGTGAAGGTCCCTTTCTGGAAAACCAAGGTGAAGAAGAGCTGAAACTGAAATCTGCATCGGGGAAGGTACTCTACAGAGCCTGCGTGAAGGCTCTAAACTAAAAACACCTAAGTGGGAGAGTAGACTCCCCATGGAGAAAAATTCATGGTTTTAAAGAAGGTTTTAAGCCTGAGTGGAGAGCACTATATAAACCACCGTTACCAAAAAAAACTGCTGACCTCCAATGGAGAATCTTACATGGCATAGTGGCGGTGAATTCTTTTATCTCAGTTTTAAATCCTGAGGTGTCTCATTATTGTCCATTTTGTGCTCAAAGGGAAACAGTCTTTCATACCTTTTTAAATTGTTCCCGTTTGCGGCCACTATTTTGCCTTTTATCAAGTATCTTTGTCATTTTTAATGTAGACTTCACCTCTCAGGTTTTTGTATCCGGTTTTAAATATGTTAAAAAACACAAGTACAAGTGCCAGCTCTTCAATTTTATTCTCGGACAAGCAAAGATGGCAATATATTTATCAAGGAAAAACCAGATTGCAAAAACCACAGACTGTGATGCCATCCGAATTTTTAAAAGACTGGTGAAATCTAGGATCTTAATTGATTTTAACTTTTATAAGCAGATGAAAAATTTGGATGTATTTCAATGCATTTGGTGTGTGGAAAATGTTGTATGTTGTATAAATGAGGATTTTGTTACGTTTATGGAAGAGCTGAACTAAGAAACAACTGATTTATGAAATAATGTGAATAATATATGTGAAATGGTACAATAAAGAAGTGTAAAAAAGTCAAAAAAAGTCTCTCTCTCTCTCTCTCTCTCTCTCTCTCTCTCTCTCTCTCTCTCTCTCTCTCTCTCTCTCTCTCTGCGCATGTGCGTGGCGAGTTGAGCGTGGTGCGACTGAGCGCTGAGAGCGGTTGGCTTTTTTGCCTTAATTGGCTCTAAAGTTCAGCTTTTTTTGTTGTTTGATTGCTTTAAGTTGTGTTTATTGAGTTTGTGAGCGAGTGAGTGCAGTAAAACACCCCTGTGAGCGCAGGCGAGGGCGCAGGGCTTGTTTGTTTGTTTGTGTGTGTGTGTGTGGAGCGAGTGTGAGTGAGCATGGCGTGTGCGAGCCTGACCCGGAGACATGGAGTGAAGCTCCTGTCAAAAGAAAGTGTGGAAGAAGTTTGTCTGTCTGTCGGGAATGTTGTGGGTCACGAGAACATTGTGTCAGCGTCGAGAATGAACAGCGCGATTGTGATTTTTGTGAACAGTGTTGAGCGAGCGCAAACGGTGATCCAGACAGGTGTGGTGATTAATAATGCCCAGGTAGCGGTGTCCCCCCTCATCTAGCCACAGGGGTTGCAAGCCAGTGACTTCTGTGCCGGTCCCAAGCCCGGATAAACAGAGAGGGTTGCGTCAGGAAGGGCATCCGGCGTAAAATATGCCAAAACCAAATATGCGAGTCACCAAATCGATTTCCATACCGGATCGGTCGAGGCCCGGGTTAACAACGACCGCCTCCGGTGCTGTTGACTTACAGGGTGCCGGTGGAAATTGGACTACTGTTTGTCGAAGAAGGAGAGGAGGGAGAAGGATTCGTCGACAGAAAGAGAAGAGGAAAGGCAGGAGTATAGATCTAAGAATAGGGACTCTTAACGTTGGTACAATGACAGGGAAGGGTAGGGAGCTGGCAGACATGATGGAGAGAAGGAAGGTAGATATTCTGTGCGTGCAGGAGACCAGGTGGAAGGGTAGCAAAGCGTGTAGTATTGGGGGGGGATACAAACTGTTTTACTATGGTGTGGATAGGAAGAGAAATGGGGTTGGAGTGATCCTGAAAGAGGAGTTTGTGAGGAATGTTTTAGAGGTGAAAAGAGTGTCAGACAGGGTGATCAGTTTGAAGTTAGAAATTGAAGGGGTGATTTTGAATGTAGTGAGTGGTTATGCTCCACAAGTAGGCTGTAAGTTGGAAGAGAAGGAGAGATTTTGGAGTGAGTTGGATGAGGTGATTGAGAGTGTTCCCAGAGGAGAGAGAGTAGTAGTGGGAGCAGATTTCAACGGGCATGTTGGCGAGGGCAACAGAGGTGATGAGGAGGTGATGGGCAGGTTCGGTGTTAAGGAAAGGAACCTTGAAGGACAGATGGTGGTGGACTTTGCCAAGAGGATGGAAATGGCTGTAGTTAATACTTATTTCCAGAAGAGGGAGGAACATAGAGTTACCTACAAGAGTGGAGGTAGGAGTACGCAGGTAGACTACATCCTTTGTAGACGAGCCAATCTGAGAGATCAGAGACTGTAAAGTAGTGGTAGGAGAGAGTGTAGCCAGACAGCATCGGATGGTGATGGGTAGGATGTTGCTGGTGGTCAGGAAGAAGAGAAGAGGAAAGATTGAAAAGAAGACCAAGTGGTGGAAGTTGAAAAAGGAAGAAGATTGTGAGGAATTCAGACAGAAGCTGAGACAGGCTTTGGGTGGTCAGGAAGAGCTTCCAGATGACTGGGAAACTACAGCAGAGTTGATCAGGGAGACAGGGAAAATGGTGCTAGGTGTGCCAGCTGGAAGGAGGAAAGAAGATAAAGAAACATGGTGGTGGAATGAGGAAGTACAGGACATCATCCAGAAGAAGAGGCTAGCTAAAAAGAAGTGGGACATCGAAAGGACTGAAAAAGTAGACAGGACTACAAGGAATCGCAGCACAGAGTGAAGAGGGAGGTGGCAAAGGCCAAACAGAAAGCATATGATGAGTTGTATGCCAGGTTAGACACTAGGGAAGGTGAGAAGGAATTGTATAGATTAGCGAGACAGAGAGACAGAGATGGGAAGGATGTACAACAGATAAGGGTGATTAAAGATAGAGATGGAAAGGTGCTAACAAGTGAGGAGAGTGTGCTGAGAAGATGGAAGGAGTATTTTGGGGAGTTGATGAATGAGGAGAATGAAAGGCAAAGAAGGGAGGAAGAGGTGAATACTGTAGAGCAGGAAGTTGAAAAGATTAGAAAGGATGAGGTGAGGAAGGCCCTGGGGAGAATGAAAAGTGGAAAGGCTGTTGGTCCAGATGACATACCAGTGGAGGTGTGGAAGTGTCTAGGAGAGACAGCAGTGGAGTTCTTGTCTAGGTTATTCAACAGGATTTTAGAGAGTGAGAAGATGCCTGAGGAATGGAGGAGAAGTGTCCTAGTACCAATCTTTAAGAACAAGGGTGATGTGCAGAGTTGTAACAACCACAGAGGCATAAAGTTGATGAGCCACACAATGAAACTTTGGGAAAGAGTGGTGGAAGCTAGGCTAAGAAGAGAAGTGGATATTTGTGAGCAGCAGTATGGCTTCATGCCCAGGAAGAGCACTACTGATGCAATTTTTGCTCTGAGATTGTTAATGGAGAAGTACAGAGATGGTCAGAAGGAGCTGCACTGCGTCTTTGTGGATTTAGAAAAAGCGTATGACAGGGTGCCGAGAGATGAGCTATGGTCCTGTATGAGGAGGTCAGGAGTGGCAGAGAAGTACGTCAGAATAGTTCAGGATATGTATGAGAGAAGTAAGACAGCGGTGAGATGTGCTGTAGGTCAGACAAAGGAGTTCAAAGTGGAGGTGGGGCTACATCAAGGATCAGCTTTGAGTCCCTTCTTATTTGCCATGGTGATGGACAGGTTGACAGATGAGGTCAGACAGGAATCTCCATGGACAATGATGTTTGCAGATGACATTGTGATTTGTAGTGAGAGCAGAGAGCAGGTGGTGGAAAACCTGGAAAGTTGGAGGTCAGCTCTAGAAAGAAGAGGAATGAAAGTCAGTCGCAGCAGGAAATAGAACAGTGAGGTTACAGGGGGCTGAGGTCAAGAAGGTGCAGGAGTTTAGGTATTTGGGGTCAACAGTCCAGTGCGACGGGGAGTGTGGAAAAGAGGTGAAGAGACGAGTGCAGGCAGGTTGGAGTGGGTGGAGAAAAGTGTCAGGGGTGTTGTGTGACAGAAGAGTGTCAGCAAGAATCAAAGGAAAGGTGTACAGAACAGTAGTGAGACCAGCTATGATGTATGGGTTGGAGACTGTGGCAGTGAGGAAGAGACAAGAGGCAGAGATGGAAGTAGCAGAGATGAGGATGTTGAGGTTCAGTTTATGAGTGACGAGGATGGACAAGATTAGGAACGAGCACATCAGAGGGACAGCTCAGGTTGGTTGTTTTGGAGACAAAGTCAGAGAGGCCAGGTTGAGATGGTTTGGACATGTGCAGAGGAGGGATAGTGGTTATATTGGTAGAAGAATGTTGGAGATGGAGCTGCCAGGCAAGAGGTCAAGAGGAAGACCAAAGACAAGATATATGGATGTACTGAAAGAGGACATGAAGGTAGTTGGTGAAAGAGTAGAGGATACTGAGGACAGAGTTAGGTGGAAAAGGATGATTCGCTGTGGCGACCCCTAAACTGGGAACAGCCGAAAGGAAAAGAAGAAGAAGAAGCGGTGTCCCCCCCTCAGTTCTCCAGCGAAAAAGATTTTATTGTCAAATGTTCCTCCTTTTATCCCTGACGAAATAATCAGCTGAGAGCTCACGCGGTACGGCAGAATTGTGTCCCCGATAAAAAAGATCCCCCTGGGCTGTAAATCCCCCCTGATCAAGCACCTGGTGTCTTTTAGAAGGTTTGTTTTTATGGTTTTTAAGGAAGGAGTGGAGGAGGTCAACACTGTTTTTAAGTTTTATCATGAAGGTCACTCATACAATGTGTTCGTGTCTTCAGATACAGAGATGAAGTGTTTTAAATGTAACTCTGTCGGTCACCTGGCTAGAGCCTGTCCCGAGCAACGGGGCGGCTCTGGGGCCTCTGAGCAGCCGGAGCAGGAGGCGGCCGAGCCGCCCGCGGCTGTTCCCCCTGCGGCCGCGGATCGGCCGGTCGCCGAAGGCTCTGGTGCCGCTGCTGCGCCTGCCCCGGAAGAGAACCAGACCCCCGCGGAACCCGCTGCCCAGAACCCTGCTGAAGCGGAGCCGAGCCCGGAGAAAGTGACACTAGAGCCGGCGAACGAATCAATTGAAAACCGGATCGTGAGCGAATGGGAAGCGTTCGCCGGCAGCTCGGCGGCTCTCGGTGGGGCGGGAGGGTCACCTGAGCTGGCGGTGACAGGAACGGAGGCGCAGAGCGGCCGCTCGGAGACTCTGGAGAACGCTCCGGAGCCGGAGCAGAGAACTGACGTAGAGATGGCCGAAGAGTCTCTTTCAGAGAACAAAGGTAAACGTAAAAAGTCAAGTAACCAGAAAGTAAAAAAACAGTTGAAAAAAGAAGATAATGAAAACAATCAGGAAGAAAATGAAGAAACAAACGATAAAACAGAATATAGCGGTGAAATGATTAAACAATTTTTAGAGAAAACCAAAGGCCAGCGGGGTGTGGTAGCACAGGGGGCGCTGGTCTGCTCGCGCTTCAAGAGCGCAGCGGAGATGGATGCCCCATCCAAGTTATTTTTTGGTCTAGAGCAGAAGAATGGACAGAAAAGATTGATCCATGCTGTGCAAACCGAAACAGGGGATCTCGTTTCCGAACCCTCTGAAATACGCCAGCAGACAGTGAGCTTCTACTCAAAGCTCTACAGCAGCGAGTGGTCTGGAACGCAGGCAGTGGAGGACTCCTTCCTCATAGACCTGCCTAAACTCCCAGTGGCGGAGGCCAAAGAGCTGGACGAGGAGATAACCCTCGGGGAGGTCTATGGGGCACTCCAGGGAATAGAGAACGGAAGGGCGCCAGGAATCGATGGTCTCCCTTGCGAATTTTACAAGGCATTCTGGGACGTGATGGGGCAGGATGTGCTGGACGTGCTACGAGACAGTTTGTGGAGAGGATCACTCCCGCTGAGCTGTCGAAGAGCCGTCCTCACCCTGCTGCCCAAGAAGGGAGACCTCACCCTGCTGAAAAACTGGCGCCCGGTCTCCCTGCTGTGCACCGACTACAAGCTGTTCTCCAAAACATTAGCCTCAAGACTGACTAAGGTAATTGGGGAGATCGTCCATCATAACCAGTCGTACTGTGTGCCTGATAGGTCAATATTTGATAACATCTATTTAATTCGGGACATGTTGCCAGCCTTCTAGGCTTAAGGACTGGCATGATCTCCCTAGACCAGGAAAAAGCTTTCGACCGGGTTGAACACCAGTATTTGTGGAAAGTGATGAAAGCATTTGGGTTCAACCCGAAATTCACAAGTATGGTCAAGATTTTATACAATGACATTGAGAGTGTGCTGAAGGTAAACGGTGGTTTATGTGCTCCTTTTAAAGTCAGCAGAGGGATCAGACAGGGCTGTTCCCTCTCAGGCATGCTCTACTCCCTCGCAATTGAACCTCTTTTAAACAAGTTAAGATGTTTTATCTCTGGTTTTAAGATTCCACACTGTGAGACCCCGATGATTTTATCAGCCTATGCAGACGACCTGGTAGTGATGGTGAACACACAGAGCGATGTGGACTTTTTAACGAGTGTTTTAAAAGACTTTCAAGTGCTGTCTTCTGCCAAAGTGAACTGGGGTAAAAGTGAAGCTGTCTTAATCGGGGAGTGGGGAGGACAACAACCATCGCTACCAGAGGGGTTAGTGTGGAAGAGAGGTGGTTTTAAATACTTGGGTGTCTACCTCGGGGACAACACGTTTTTAAGAAAAAACTGGGAAGACTCTGTAGAGCACATGAGAAGCAAACTGAACAGGTGGAAGAGAGTGCTTCCCAAGATGTCTTACAGGGGGAGGGTGCTGGTCATCAACAACCTCGCCGCGTCCTCCCTCTGGCACAAGCTCGCCTGCGTGGACCCGCCAGCGGACCTGATGACCACCCTCCAAGCCCAGCTGCTGGACTTCTTCTGGGACGGCCTACACTGGATACCAAAGAGCATTTTACATCTGCCAAAAGACGAAGGGGGACAAGGACTGGTCCAGCGGTCCAGCAGAGCCGCAGCCTTCCGCCTCCAGTTCGTGCAGAGGCTCCTCACCGGACCGGAAGAACTCACGTGGAGAGCCGCAGCCAGTGGTATTTTAAGGACTGTTCAAAGACTGGGGTTGGACAAGCCACTGTTTTTAATGAACACTAATTTATTAGACATCTCGCTTTTACCTGTGTTTTATCGTGTGGTTTTTAAGATCTGGGATTGTTTTAAGAAAAAGCGAAAAGATGGAGGAACACTACACTGGCTGCTGGAGGAGCCTCTGGTGTATGGCGGCCGGCTGGACATCTCCTGTGTAGCCGCCCCTGGGCTGACCGGAGTCCTCATCGCCTCAGGGGTGGTGACCCTCCGTAATCTGGTGGAGGTGGCCGGAGGAGACCTGTCGCGAACGGAAAACCTGGCAGAAAGAATAGGAGTCCAGTCCAGGAGGGTGGTTGAACGACTGCTGCATCGCTGGAGGTCCATCCTAACATCAGAGGAGCGAGCTCGGCGTGGGGGGTACAGCGCCCAGGCCAGTGATGAAGAGTCCCATCCCTTTCCCCAGCTGAGCCTCGCCCCGGACCTCGGCGACTGCACGGGACCCTTTCTGGAAGCCCAGGGGGGAGAGGAGATGAACCTGGCAACGGTGGCGGGGAAGGTGCTCTACAGAGCCTGCGTGAAGGTTTTAAACAAGAAACACCTGAATGGGAGGGTAGACACCCTGTGGAGGAGAGTGGATGGTTTTAATGATGGTTTTAAACCCGAGTGGAGAGCACTGTATAAACCACCGTTACCCAAGAGGACGGCTGACCTGCAGTGGAGGGTTTTACATTGTATTGTAGCTGTAAATTCTTTTATCTCTGTTTTAAACCCAGATGTGTCACATGACTGTCCCTTCTGTGGGCAAAGAGAAACAGCATTCCATGCTTTTATCCACTGCAGTCGTCTACAGCCTCTGTTTGTGCTTTTAACTAGTATTTTAGAGGGTTTTAATGTGGATTTTACAGTTCAGTGTTTTATTTCTGGTTTTAAGTACGTTAAGAAACACAAGAACAAATGCCAACTCATTAATTTTATTTTTGGACAAGCAAAGATGGCCATTTACTTATCCAGAAAAAAACAAAATTGCTCAGAACACAGACTGTGATGCCATTCGCATTTTTAAAAGACTTGTGAAAGCCAGAATTTTAATTGATTTTAATTTTTATAAACAGATGAAAAATGTGGAATATTTTGAATATGTATGGTGTGTTGAAAATGTTTTATGCTATGTACGAGACAATACAATCATATTTATGCTAGAGCTGAGTAATTAGCTCTAAAAACTGTACAGAACTGAGGTGACTGTTAAAATAAAAGAAGTGTAAAAGTCAAAAAAGTCTCTCTCTCTCTCTCTCTCTCTCTCTCTCTCTCTCTCTCTCTCTCTCTCTCTCTTTCTCTCTCTCTCCCTCTCCCTCCCTAGTAGAAATGCTTTACAGAGTCAGTTGGACAAATTATTGGACATCAAGCAAATTATGAGCCGGAAAGAGAAAAGAACGAAACGACCCGGAGACTCGCAAAAAGACCTAATCTTTTCGGGTTCTGGCTCATGGCCACTCCGTAATGTTAACCAATGCAGAATGAGCCAGAAAGAGAAAAGACCGAAAGGACCCGGACTCGCTAAAAGAACGAATCTTTTCGGATCCTGGCAGTATAGCGGTCACGTGACATGTACACACTAGGTGCGTTCGACTTCATGCGGCGCTGCGCAGACCGATCGGCGGCTGACTTGAAGTAGTGCATGCCGGTTAGAAATTCTGACCGACTTGAACCGGCGCTGACGCCACGTGACGTTCACGTGTGGCATCAAAGTAACGCAGGAGCGTTTCGATAACAGCCGGCTTGCTCAGCCAGAGCAGCATTTTAGGAGCAACTGCGGCAGGATATGATGACGTCACAGCTTCTCATGATTGGCCACATTCACCACATGACGATGATCACGCGTGTTTCGTGCTTCAATCCATACAACAAATCAATTTGCATGCCATTTCGTAAATAGTTTACGATCTTTCCCTAGGCCAGGATTTCGTGTCTCTGTGTTCTATGAAGCTTAAAGCTAAACTACTCAAACTCTTCCTGATCTGCAGATGAACTTCAATAAAAGCAAACTACACGGCCTGGGTCACCGTGTCCTTCTTCCATAATCACCGCAAGGTCTAAAATATCTGTCATTAACTTAATTTTTCAAGCAAAAGCAATGTTTTTCTCTCACATCTGTGTTAGCCCACCCGGCTTTGATGAGTGACTGACATAAAAAAAATGTATGAAACGCTGCAACACGGGGACCATGCATTTATTAATTAACTAATTGATTCGTCAGAGAAATACTTTAAATCAGGTTTGCTGATTCGAGGCTTGACGGTGACCTTCCTGTAAGGAGTTGTGGGTATTTCCTCTGGGTACTCCGGTTTCCCCACAATCCCAAAAACATGCATCAGGTTAATTGAATAATCCATTGTTTGGTTAAACCTATACATAGTTTCTTTAGTTGGTTGAAAATAGTGTTGTGAAGTTTATTTTCACGATCCTTGTAATGTTTGTTTGATGCCGCAATATTGTACCATGGATATAATATTGTGACGGTATTGTATAATTGTCAGTGTATCGTTATTGTTTATAGACCTCAATGAAATGACAAATAAACTGTTGATAGAAAGCAGTTCAAATATTGCCTGTAAAAGTTTATCTAGCTTCAAATGGAATGTTTGTCAGTGCTGTATCAATGATGCACATCAATGCTGTGATAGGAAATCACATTAATGTAACCTCAAAGAAGGTAACCGGTGAGCCTCGAACTAACAACCTTCTAACTGAAAGGCATTAGTGCCTCCGTATCGCCTCATTAAATGTATTATTAATAAGTTACCACTCCCATCATATTGATCATTTTGGCATACAGCTCATGAAAACCCAAAATTCCTCAAATCTCAAAAAAATTAGCATATCATAAAAAGGTTCTCTAAACGAGCGATTAACCTAATCATCTGAATCAACTAATTAACTCCAGACTCCTGCAAAAGATTCCTGAGGCTTTTAAAAACTTTTGAATCGGCTGATCCCAGAGTGCTGTATCAAGGCACCTCAGTGGGAAGTCTGTGGGAAGGAAAAAGTGGCAGAAAACGCTGCACAATGACAAGAGGTGACCGGACCCTGAGGGAGATTGTGGAGAAGGACCGATTCCAGACATTGGGGGAGCTGCGGAAGCAGTGGACTGAGTCTGGAGTAGAAACATCCAGAGCCACCATGTACAGGCGTGTACAGGAAATGGGCTACAGGTGGCGCATTCCCCAGGTCTCATCACTTTTGAACCAGAAGCAGAAGCGCCTGACCCGGGCCCACAGTCAGTGATGGTCAGGGGTGCCATGTCAGCTGCTGGTGTTGATCCACTGTGTTTTATTAAGGGCGGGGTCAATGCAGCTAGCTATAAGGAGATTTTGGAGCTTTATGAAAAGCTTTATGGAGGTAAAGATTTCATTGTTCAGCACGACCTGGCACCTGCCCACAGTGCCAAAACCACTGGTAAATGGTTTACTGACCATGGTGTTACTGGTGCTCAACTCTCCTGACCTGAACCCCATAGAGAATCTATGGGAATATTGTGAAGAGAACGTTGAGAGACTCAAGAGCCAACACTCTGGAGGAGCTTCAGGCCGCTATCAAAGCATCCTGTGCCTCCATAACACCTCCGCAGTGCCACAGGCTGATTGCCTCCATGCCACGCCCCATTGAAGCAGTCATTTCTAGAAAAGGTGCTTAGGGCACCTGCTCTGTTTGTTCAGAAAGAGCTGCTGTAGACGCCCAGAAAACTTCATAAAATGATTTGCTCATTGGATTTCAGACTAGTGGCCTGAATAGATACATTTTTCACCATCTGCAGAATGGCTGCGGTTGTCTCCACCTGAATTTTGTCAGGTTGACTATCCCTGGACCTCAACAAGTGGTGAGGAGACCAGCTGTGGCAGAGGGGTCGGGTTGTGGCTAGCGTTGATCTGTTAGGCAGGGTCTATCTCACCTGGTACTGGCTACAGAACCACCTCATCAAAGAGGTACATTACAGTTTTTACATGAGAGACAGTGACAAACCTCTCACCAGATAGGACAACAGTATGGATTTAGGGCTTGGTGGATGCCCCTCAGGACCTCAATCTTCTGTCACGATTTTTGTCTGAAGTAAAAAAAACCTTTGCAATGTTCTCCTGCTCCAACATCTGG